>VSDK01021882.1:151223-172375 GCA_009767595.1 Symbiodinium kawagutii
CATTCCTTCGGAGGAGGACGTCTTCCCAACCTTGCCCAAGCGAGACCCCCGCTGGGCAGCTTGGAGCTGCTTGACGAAGTCTGCATCTTCCTCCACAAAGTTACCACACGATCCAGCCGGCGCCACCTTCAAGGCACTTCTAGCCCAGAGATCACAAAGTTCCCAGGTATAAGCCCTGCAGATGTCGTCTTGTTTTCTGTTTTCCACTTGCCGTTCCGATACACTCGCCAGGATCCCCTCAAAAGGTCATGGCGATGCTTCCCATCACACCGCTTGGCCAGTGCTGAAAGTTCGAGCATGTTGGTTAGAATTGCTGTTGGCTTCTTGTGCTGCGCTCCATGCATACAACAGTCAAAAACAACCAAAACACATCGAGGATCCCGGATAAGGTCTTGGATTGGCTTGAAACTCCACAACCTAGAACTCCAAGGGTTTTCAAGGCTAAACTTCAGTCCTCGGGCCAAGAGCTGACGCACCATTCGAGCAGTGAAGATTGCCATTTGCACCCCAAGGACTTCTCTGGCTCTAGCTCGCCGGAGGTTGCGAAGGTTGTGTCTAGCCCTGCTCCATATAGTGCAGGGAGTGCCGAAGTGTACATACCATACGCACATATGTTTGACCAGGTTGAAGACAACCCTTTGAGTAGCAACCGGTGTAACATCAAACATGGTATCCTTGGAAATCTCGACATCGCTGTATACGTTGCCCCCATGTTTCGAAATAGATCTCGTCAATCTCCCAGAACCAGAGAATATCTCCAGGAAACCAGTGGGGTGATCAACCGGTGCAGGATCTATAGGATTTAACTCATGAGGTCCATGATCATCGCCAACAACCGTAGGAACATGAACTGGTGAACCATCGCCCTGCTCAAAGGAGTGTGCAGTGATATGTCTGCCCAGGGTAAAGTTACCAGCCGAGTTCTTCTTGGAGTTGGGTGGATCAAAGGCCCTCGAAGGTTTGTCCGCCGGGTTGTGCTCAGTGCGAATGCGTCGAATGCGCCAGTTGAATCTGCATCCCATGATATATGCACATGCCCTCCTACACAAAGTATTGATAGGTTTGCTATTGGATCGACCCTTCTCAAAAACCAGTGTAGTGACCATGTTGTCAGAAAGAGAAAAAACCAGCTTGCCCATATGCTTGAGGGATCGTGACCATCTGCGAACGCCCATCAACAGCACACGGCCCTCCTTCACATTGATATGTTCTTCTTTGTTCGACCATGGCGCTGCCTGAATCAGAGTCCATCTGGAGCTATCATGCCAGCGGCTGCTAATCGGTGGATGAGGAATCGCTTCCACCAAGGTGCTGCTGCGCGGCTTCGGATCCCCAAACAGTCTCCGACGCCTTGACTTCAACTTCTTCCGATCCTGCTCAGCCAGTGAATGCCCAAGTTGTTGAGCATATTGAGCGCAAAGTCCAAGAGAGAGTTCAGCTGAATGACCTCCTACTCCTGGTTCGGCGCCACACTTGCATTCAAAGGGTTCAGCATCGAGCACACGGCCCTCAAGGAAACGCCACCGTTCACGGACCAGCAACTCTGTGTTGATCTCGCTTGCAGTCGCAGAGGTCTCCATGATGGAAAAGCCGTGGTGCGAGCTGTCACCAAGGTGCACCACATCCGATCTCTCACTCACCAGCTGATGCTCGACCAGAAAAAGGAGGCCAAGCACGACGCGCATCTCATGCCTGACATTGGGCCACAAAGACCCACGTTTCCCAAGGTAGGTGGAGCTGAACTTGTAGCAGGCTGAAAGGCTCGACAAACAACTGCGGGAAAGCTGGAAGAAGAAGTTCATATGCCCCAGCCACACTCGCATCATCTCACCTGACACCCGCTTCTTTCTCAGGAGCGACCTGGTGAAGTACCAAAGCTTCCAAGCTCTGACCACCTTGTTCCGGATGATCACCCCATCTGAAAAATCAAACTCCAACCCCAAGGTCTCGACGACTTGCTTGCCAGCTTCATCCGTGATGTCGAAGGGTATCCCAAGTGCTGTGAACCTATCTGCAATCAGACTCATAGTCTTGTTGACCTGGGATTGGCCACAGCCCAACACATTGACGTTGTCAACATAAACGCCGACAACCGGCCCATGCTCAGCTGAAGGCGGAATGCACTTGTCTCGGATGAACTGGTTCTCTGGGACGCCACATCCAAGTCTGCTCTGGTAGGCCACTGCTTCGTTGGCCAGATACAATGCCCAGCTCCAGCCCATGCAAACGCCTTTAAAGGCGAACCACAGCGTTTCGTCATCAGAGGGGGTCACATGTCGATGAAGAGAATCGTCATAAACCTTATCGATAGTGAAGCACCTGCTGCGAAGCTCCCGGACTGTCATGCGGTCATCGGTACAGAACCAGCTGCTCAAAGGCTCAATGGTGAAGTTATAAAAGCAGTCACCAACGTCGCCCGCCGCCAAACAAGGCAGCTCGCCAGACAGCCCAACCGAGTCATCTGAAAGGAAGCTGAAGTCCAAGTCCACAAATCCAGCCGGTGTCGAAAGCTGCGTTTTGGGTGGACGCTTGTGCTTGGAGTTGGCATCTCTTGCATCACAGATTAGCCTCTGGTACCCATCCTTCTTGGCCACAGTGAAAAACGCCACCCGACCCTTTCGTCTTCGTCTGAAGGTGAGCAATCCCACCTTGTCGAGGGCCAGGTAGAGCTCCATGCGTTTGCCAACATCTGACTTCAAGGATGGGTCCCAATAAGGCTCCACCGCCACCTCTTCATCCGTCATCGTCGCCAACTCGACAGAATCCTTCTCGATGAACTCCTCAAAGTGGCGGACATATGCAGAGGATTCAGGCGGCAGCAAAGCATCGATCGGAGTCAGGTTGAGACGCCTGTTCAACACCTTGATCTTATCAAGTTCACAGCTCACTAAGTTGGCAGCCCCCTGTGAATACAGGCTAGCACGTTTGGTCATGTCAGCATAGATCGACTCCTCAGTCATTTCGAGCGGAGGATCACCATGACGTTGAACCCGTCTGGCCACATCGTCCATGATCCACTTCTGGGTGGAGGTCAGCGGCAAGTTGGGCTCGTTGGCTGAAGCAAAAGTAGCTGAGGCGAGGTCGTTCAAGGCCTTGAAGCAAACGTCCACTCGCCGTCTCAGCGATGGCAATGATCCATGCCCGTCACCTCCTCGATCAGATAGTCTGGGAAGAGGGAACGGATCACCGTGCTTGCGATGAATGGATCGATGTCGAATTCTGAAATCATCCCATGCACCGGCCATAGTTGGGCTGGCGCGGCTATGAAAGCCTGGCCGCGCGCCAGCCAAGGGGCAGGCCTCTATTTGCCACTGCCGGCGGCAGCCCCGCCGGCAACTTGTCGCCCCTCATCTTTCTTGTCCTTGTCTTTCCCTGCCTTGGTCTTCTTCTTGCGGCGACGATTCTTGGAGGGCGCATCGTCATCATCATCTGAGTCGTCAGCATCCTGACCACGTCCACCACGGCCTTGTCGACGTTCTTGTCGATATAGCCGATCCTGCTTCCAAATCGAAGCACGCTCTTTGAGGCGTCCCGACACCCACTCCTGGAACTTGGATGTCGAGGCCCTCCCATCTGGAAGGGTGGCTGTTCCAGCCACAATGTCCAGCCCCTGGTAGTCTGGCTGCGACGGTGACCTCTCCACTGCCATCTCTGTCTGGATCAGCCACCGGCACAAAGTCTCACCAGAAGCCAAAGAGCTGCAATCGATCTGGTCATACGAGTGCATAAGTCGGAGCACTTCGCAGAGGTTACGGTGGACGTGGGCTGCAGCATTGCGATGGGAGACTCCAGAGAGCCGCATCCACTCACTGTGGTAGGAGAGGAAGTTGCCAGGTCCATAGGCCACGCTATCATGGAACTCGCGAGCAGCACGAACCCCATTGACGGGGAACTCAGCATCTTTGCCCTCGTGCATCAAGGCGATGGCCGCTGACAATTCCAACCTCCTCTTCCCAGCGTTGTCCCTGTGATCCCCAAGCAGCCGCACATCTCCAAGTTCTTTGCCCTTCTCATTCTTCCAGGTCTCCAAATCCTTGAGCTGGATCCTCTCCACAAAGAGCTCTTCACCATCTCTTGAAACCACTCCACGGCTCGAGAAAGTGAGACAGGTGGCGGGATTGTTCATGAGCTGCTGATCCACCACTGAGCCAAAATCTTTGTGACCAGGGTCGGCAATGACCCAGGCCACTGTGTCCAGCTCGTCAACTGCTCCTTCTCCAAGAACCGCGGCCATGATCTGAGATTGTCGCTTGAATGACTGCAGAGCTCCTCTGGAGATTGGATCATGGGCGTACACCTCATCTGTGTCATCCACAGGGAAGGGCGCATGCCGCTCAAGTACACGATGAGGATGAGTGGACAGGTTGCGCCGCTGAAATTCATGGTCAGGGGTGAGGGTTATCCAATCACCTGCCTCCACTCGATGAAGCAGGATCCTATGATGCCAGTACAGTCCATCTGCATCAGCAGGATAGTGCACCAACACCTGGATCTCCGGGATGTCCAAGCTAAGATCAGCCATGGATGCTCTTCAACCGGTCGGACGGCCTAAAGGGTCCCGATCGCCGCGAGGACGAGGTCACACCAGAAACCAGAGTCGAAGGTGACTCTGATTCAGTGCCAGGTTGCTCTGGCTCCACTGGTGGGCTATGACGAACCCTTTTTCGTGGCACCCAAAAATAGGTTTTCCAGTAACCCAAATAGAGGGAACCCACCAGAAAAAGCAGGACTAAGGTCAAGCCCCGGTTCAGCCACAACAGCACCCAGTTCTGCCACCAGCACTCACTGCAGCCAGTTTCGAGCTGCTCGACCAGAGACCGAAGCCGACCCACCTCAAATCGAAGAAGCCCGATCTCCTCCAAGGTCAGCTCGGAGGTGCTCGGCCTTGTCAGACCAAGAGCTGCCAGGCCAGCCACGATCCAGGGCACCGAAGCGAGGGACATCCACCCCGACACTAAAAACAGGGATTCCTTGAGGATAAACAACGGGCATTCGATGACCACATGCAAGAGGAATTAGGGTAAGTCAGGCCTCATATATATATATATATATATATATGTGTGTGTGTGCATGTATATTCTTATGTATATGTATATGTATATATGTATATATGTATATGTATATGTATACATATATATATATATATATGTGTGTATTTACTTATTTCGGTATGTATGTACATAATATATATATATATATATATATACATTTGTTCATTTATTCATTTATTCATTTATGCATTTATTCATTTCTCTCAATTATTGTATATATCTATATAAATATATACACACATATAGTGTAGATGTGAGTCCATGTGTATATCTATATGTGCATCGATAAATGGACGTGTGACTTCGGCTTTGGAACCCCATCACTTTCGCTGGTCACAGACTCAGATTCCGCACCGAAGCGAATGCACCAGAGAGCCGGTGGCCCTTGCATTGAAACACCCTGCTGTTTCGATGAACACTCATGCTTGGAGACCAACTATGCAACTCTAACGTGGACAAATCTGTCGGAAAATAATGGCAAATGCCTTCAGAATACTGCTGAGGAGTTCTCTGAAGTTTGACCGTTGGAGGTGCAAGCCATTGACACCGGATGTATCCTCCATGGATTCCACCCCTTGGAGCACATCGCTCCTTGGGGAAGTTTCGGAGACTTCTGACAAACGTCATACCTAGCACTGCTTGCAAAGACCAGCAGGAGATGAAACATAAAATCCAAGCAAAGGATAGCTGATAAGATCTTAAATCAATAGACCCTTCAGAAACTCAACTCCGAAAGACATGCATGTCTGGTGGCACAATGCCACATTGTTCATATAACGTGCACTGTGATCCTATCAGTGCCACTCTTGCACTCCGAGATACAAAAACCCCCACAGGAGCCAACGCCAAAGGCAAAGCCCACCATATCCACGATGCGCTGGCCAAAAAGCAAAGCTTCTAATGAGTTTGCTCTGCGAAGCATCGTTTAGAGCATCCCATCCCAGAATTATACCCTGCTTTGGATGAAGACTCGCGGTTGGCCAATGGAACCTTTTGGACGAGTCTTTCCGAAGGAATCCAACAGGGGTTTCAAAGTATACACCAACATGTTGCAAAGATTGGGTGAAGAGTCTGGTAGTGCAAGCATCCCAGGTAAAAGAGACGGTAACATAGAGACTTGTTTTCCTTCCATTTTTCCCTAGGCTTGACAGAGATGACCCTTGCCTCTGGACAAGGCAGCCTGCGCTCCGACATTTTGCCCACGGGATCTGCAAGGAGAGGTGTGGAAATGCGATAGATCTATATACTGTTTGGATTCTGCTGGGCAGTATCACGCAGGAATCAGGCATACAGAATATATAAGCCTTCCCATATTGGATGATAATTGCATACTGCAGTCTACAAACTGGGTCCTTTCCATTCTTCAGTGAGCTTTGCGGAATATAAGAAATACGTTGTTTGCTCCGAATATCTAATGCACAACATCGACAGAATCAGGCATCCGGTCTTTGAGCTGTGAGCATTTCGTACTTGCAAACATCATGTCAGTTTGATTGAATTTGACTTGAGCCAAGCACGCTGCATCCCAACAATTGTGAAGCTACAATCCATCCCACAGAAAGGCAGCAGTGAGCTTACTGAGCTCCTCACTTGATTCTTGGATCTGAGTACTCAAGGTAGTGGCTTAATCACCATGTTTCTGGCACCAATCTGAAACCAACACGGCAAAAAATCCTCACCCAAATTCCAGCATGCATCTCGGCTACCTTTGTTTTGACTGAGCGGCGACCTTCAGTTGTCCTCATGGCTGTCGATTGCCTCGCGGATTCAGAGGTAGTGCTTCACCCGAAGAAGCCTCGACACTAAACTGCAAACTGCGAATGAGTCTGAAACAAAATCTCAAACACTGCTTCCTGACGGGTAGATTCATCACCTGGTTCCCATTATCCAAAAAGCATCTATTTCTTCATGACCCAGCATGCAGATACTCCCAAACTGGCACCCCCAGAGGAGCTCAAACGTTGGACATCGGCACCTCATCTCCCTTTCGTCTCCGCACTTCACTTAGATCGCTGTCGCATCCTCCGGCGCTTCTTTTGTAGGCGTCGAGTGCGCTTCTTCTTCCACTTCCAGCGAAACTTGGAGCGAGCCTGCGACAGGTTCTCATAGGAGGTTCTACCCTCGCATTTCTCATTTCAAAACCGTCTGATGTCTGATTTCATCAAGAGTTGCCGAAGCTCTCGAACCTTCTGACTCATTTGCTTCCCAATTTCCCACAGAAGGTATGGATATGGGTTGGGGTCAAAACACAACAGTATCCCTGTCAAAACATAAGTTGTTGGTTCAGGTGCTGGGTTGTTCACCTAGGAAGTTCCATGGTGTAGCCACAGTGCTCCCAGGCTCCCCACCTTCTTGTAAGGGTTGGACTTGTGCGCCATAGTGCCCAGTCCCCCCCGCACTCACTTGGCTCTTGAGCCGATGGCTCTTGAACGCAACTACCTCTGGGTGAATGTGAGAAAGCCATTACACAATGACGAATGACTGAACGACTCTTTTTGTGGAATCATTTCTAAATGCCTACGTTGCAAGATTTGAAAGAAAGGGAATATAGGAGCAGACAAGGACGGCAAACTCTCCCAGAAGAGGAAGATGTTACAGAGATGTTGCAAAGGGGCATACATCTGTCTGTTGTATCGTACATCAGTCTGAACACAAAAAGTGCCGATTGTCTATGAAGCTTGGTTTTGGGAATGGCGATGTCATGCTATGTGAAGGCCGATGTGATTACATCAGAAACTCTCTCTTAAGCTAAAGCACCCTGGCACTTGACACAACTTCTGACAATTCCACACGGTCCCCTTGGCGGGCCAAATCTTTGTAACTATCAAAACACAAATAATATCCACAGTGAGATGGTGCTAGCCCTGCAGAGCCCTTGCACAAGACACAACCAATTTCCTCGATCAGATGTTGCGTTGACATGCCGGCTCTATGTACCAGCACAACTAGGCAAGTATACAGCGGCCTATACAAAGTCTAGATGGATCTCATAATGGAAAGACAGTTTCTTGAATTTCGAACAGTTTGTGCAAGAGGCTCGCACACAGGTCAAGAAAAGCATCAAACGATGTTGCCACTTGTGCAGAGATGCCTTCGCTTTGCGAAGTCAGACTCTGCTGTTCCAGCGTTGGGAATTTGGGTCATCCAGCATCCAGCTAACTGCATCAATGTGCTGCACATTGTCCTACCGTGGCAACAAGTATGGAACTTGATGTTTGGCAATGGCATGCGCTGTCAGAATCACCAACGCAGTGGATTCCTTTGGAATACGATTGGAGCTGTGCAAAGAGATTGACTTATCTCGTTGTTGAAAATACCTGGGGCATCTTCAACCCACAGCGCGCAAAGTGCTTCTCCAAGCTCTCTCTCCTCAAAACAAAAGGCCACGACTGTGTTTGCGACTTGCATTTGGACTAAGCTCAGAGTATGGCCCGGCATGTGCTCTCGTAGACACAAGTTTACACGCATGTCTTTGCAACAGCTTTCCTCGAAATGTCTTAGCCTCAGACTGCTTCTTTGCGAGTCGCCAAGCTTCTTTGCGCTCACGCTGTGCCTCACGAGGGAGAAAGTACAACGCAATGGAAGAAGCACGTCGAGCCTCAAACTGCTCTTAGACATGAAAAAGATTGAAAAAGTAAAATTAATCCTTCACGTGGGAGGGATACCCATTTGCTACTTTGGAACTGAAAGTATGTGTAGTAGTGGTCACGGATGGTTGCAGCATCTTTCAGTGATAGCTTAGTCGGTTTGTAGCAGTGATGGTGAAATGCTTATGATGATGCCCATCGTTGTGATGGACAATGGCGATTGTGGTGAGTCTGATGGTGATGACGATTGCTGTGCTAATAGTATGGCCAAGACCCTATGGTTTGCCCGTGAGTGGAAAGGACGTCGTCTGACGTCTTGAGTTGATCGGTATCTTGATGTCTTGGGTAAATGTATGTGCCTTATTATGTGTGTGTTGTGTATGTGACAATGTACATAAGATTATAGAAGCATTTCCTTGTATCCATGTACCAGTGTTCACCCAAGGCCACACGGGCTCCGGCTGTTGCTTTTTTAAAGGATGCCTATCCTGTCATTTTCTTCGTTTTCATACAACCAAACACATTTGGATGCATCAATGGCATCACCAGGCGTTTCCTCTGCGAAGCATCGTTTGGAGCATTCCGTCCCAGAAGTGTACGGTGCTTTAGATGAAGGTTCAGTGTTGGCCAATGGAACCTTTTGGACGAGTCTCAAAGTATACACCAACATGTTGCAAAGATTGGGTAAAGAGTTCAGGTAGTGCAAGCATCCCAGGTAAAAGAGACGGTAACATAGACAGAGATGACCCTTACCTCTGGACAAGGCAGCCTGCGCTCCGACATTTTGCCCACGGGATCTGCAAGGAGAGGTGGAAATGCGATAGATCTACTGTTTGGAATTCTGCTGGGCAGTATCACACAGGAATCAGGCCTACAGAATATACAAGCCTTCCCATATTGGTATATTGGATGATAATTGCATACTGCAGTCTACAAACTGGGTCTTTTCCATTCTTCAGTGAGCTTTGCGCAATGTGAGAAATATGTTGTTTGCTCCGAATATCTAATGCACAACATCGACAGAATCAGGCATCCGGTCTTTGAGCTGTGAGCATTTCGTACTTGCAGACATCATGTCAGTTTGATTGAATTTGACTTGAGCCAAGCACGCTACATCCCAACAATTGTGAAGCCACAATCCATCCCACAGAAAGGCAGCAGTGAGCTTACTGAGCTCCTCACTTGATTCTTGGATCTGAGTACTCAAGGTAGTGTCTTATTCACCATGTTTCTGGCACCAATCTGAAACCAACACGGCAAAAAATCCTCACCCAAATTCCAGCATGCATCTCGGCTACCATTGTTTTGACTGAGCGGCGACCTTCAGTTGTCCTCATGGCTGTCGATTGCCTCGCGGATTCAGAGGTAGTGCTTCACCCGAAGAAGCCTCGACACTAAACTGCAAACTGCGAATGAGTCTGAAACAAAATCTCAAACACTGCTTCCTGACGGGTAGATTCATCACCTGGTTCCCATTATCCAAAAAGCATCTATTTCTTCATGACCCAGCATGCAGATACTCCCAAACTGGCACCCCCAGAGGAACTCAAACGTTGGACATCGGCACCTCATCTCCCTTTCGTCTCCGCACTTCACTTAGATCGCTGTCGCATCCTCCGGCGCTTCTTTTGTAGGCGTCGAGTGCGCTTCTTCTTCCACTTCCAGCGAAACTTGGAGCGAGCCTGCGACAGGTTCTCATAGGAGGTTCTACCCTCGCATTTCTCATTTCAAAACCGTCTGATGTCTGATTTCATCAAGAGTTGCCGAAGCTCTCGAACCTTCTGACTCATTTGCTTCCCAATTTCCCACAGAAGGTATGGATATGGGTTGGGGTCAAAACACAACAGTATCCCTGTCAAAACATAAGTTGTTGGTTCAGGTGCTGGGTTGTTCACCTAGGAAGTTCCATGGTGTAGCCACAGTGCTCCCAGGCTCCCCACCTTCTTGTAAGGGTTGGACTTGTGCGCCATAGTGCCCAGTCCCCCCCGCACTCACTTGGCTCTTGAGCCGATGGCTCTTGAACGCAACTACCTCTGGGTGAATGTGAGAAAGCCATTACACAATGACGAATGACTGAACGACTCTTCTTGTGGAATCATTTCTAAATGCCTGCGTTGCAAGATTTGAAAGAAAGGGAATATAGGAGCAGACAAGGACGGCAAACTCTCCCAGAAGAGGAAGATGTTACAGAGATGTTGCAAAGGGGCATACATCTGTCTGTTGTATCGTACATCAGTCTGAACACAAAAAGTGCCGATTGCCTATGAAGCTTGGTTTTGGGAATGGCGATGTCATGCTATGTGAAGGCCGATGTGATTACATCAGAAACTCTCTCTTAAGCTAAAGCACCCTGGCACTTGACACAACTTCTGACAATTCCACACGGTCCCCTTGGCGGGCCAAATCTTTGTAACTATCAAAACACAAATCATATCCACAGTGAGATGGTGCTAGCCCTGCAGAGCCCTTGCACAAGACACAACCAATTTCCTCGATCAGATGTTGCGTTGACATGCCGGCTCTATGTACCAGCACAACTAGGCAAGTATACAGCGGCCTATACAAAGTCTAGATGGATCTCATAATGGAAAGACAGTTTCTTGAATTTCGAACAGTTTGTGCAAGAGGCTCGCACACAGGTCAAGAAAAGCATCAAACGATGTTGCCACTTGTGCAGAGATGCCTTCGCTTTGCGAAGTCACACTCTGCTGTTCCAGCGTTGGGAATTTGGGTCATCCAGCATCCAGCATCCACCTAACTGCATCCAAGTACTGCACATTGTCCTATTGTGGCAACAAGTATGGAACTTGATGTATGGCAATGGCACTGTCCACAGAATCACCAACGCAGTGGATTCCTTTGGAATATGTTTGGAGCTGTGCAAAGAGATTGACTTATCTCGTTGTTGAAAATACCTAGGGCATCTTCAACCCACAGCGTGCAAAGTGCTTCTCCAAGCTCTCTCCTCAAAACAAAAGGCCACGACTGTGTTTGCGACTTGCATTTGGACTAAGCTCAGAGTATGGCCCGGCATGTGCTCTCGTAGACACAAGTTTACCCGCATGTCTTTGAAACAGCTTTCCTTGAAATGTCTTAGCCTCAGACTGCTTCTTTGCGAGTCGCCAAGCTTCTTTGCGCTCACGCTGTGCCTCACGAGGGAGAAAGTACAACGCAATGGAAGAAGCACGTCGAGTCTCAAACTGCTCTTAGACATGAAAAAGATTGAAAAAGTAAAATTAATCCTTCACCTGGGAGGGATACCCATTTGCTACTTTGGAACTGAAAGTATGTGTAGTAGTGGTCACGGATGGTTGCAGCATCTTTCAGTGATAGCTTAATCGGTTTGTAGCAGTGATAGTGAAATCCTTCTGATGATGCCCATCGTTGTGATGGACAATGGCGATTGTGGTGAGTCTGATGGTGATGACGATTGCTGTGCTAATAGTATGGCCAAGACCCTATGGTATGCCAGTGAGTGGAAAGGACGTCGTCTGACGTCTTGAGTTGATCGGTATCTTGATGTCTTGGGTAAATGTATGTGCCTTATTATGTGTGTGTGTTGTGTATGTGACAATGTACATAAGATTATAGAAGCATTTCCTTGTATCCATGTACCAGTGTTCACCCAAGGCCACACGGGCTCCGGCTGTTGCTTTTTTAAAGGATGCCTATCCTGTCATTTTCTTCGTTTTCATACAACCAAACACATTTGGATGCATCAAAGGCATCACCAGGCGTTTCCTCTGTGAAGCATCGTTTAGAGCATTCCGTCCCAGAAGTGTGCCGTGCTTTAGATGAAGGTTCAGTGTTGGCCAATGGAACCTTTTGGACGAGTCTCAAAGTATACACCAACATGTTGCAAAGATTGGGCAAAGAGTTCAGGTAGTGCAAGCATCCCAGGTAAAAGAGAGGGTAACATAGAGACTTTTTTCCCTCCCATTTTTTCCCTGGGCTTGACAGAGATGACCCTTGCCTCTGGACAAGGCAGCCTGCGCTCCGACATTTTGCCCACGGGATCTGCAAGGAGAGGTGGAAATGCGATAGATCTACTGTTTGGAATTCTGCTGGGCAGTATCACACAGGAATCAGGCCTACAGAATATACAAGCCTTCCCATATTGGTATATTGGATGATAATTGCATACTGCAGTCTACAAACTGGGTCTTTTCCATTCTTCAGTGAGCTTTGCGCAATGTGAGAAATATGTTGTTTGCTCCGAATATCTAATGCACAACATCGACAGAATCAGGCATCCGGTCTTTGAGCTGTGAGCATTTCGTACTTGCAAACATCATGTCAGTTTGATTGAATTTGACTTGAGCCAAGCACGCTACATCCCAACAATTGTGAAGCCACAATCCATCCCACAGAAAGGCAGCAGTGAGCTTACTGAGCTCCTCACTTGATTCTTGGATCTGAGTACTCAAGGTAGTGTCTTATTCACCATGTTTCTGGCACCAATCTGAAACCAACACGGCAAAAAATCCTCACCCAAATTCCAGCATGCATCTCGGCTACCATTGTTTTGACTGAGCGGCGACCTTCAGTTGTCCTCATGGCTGTCGATTGCCTCGCGGATTCAGAGGTAGTGCTTCACCCGAAGAAGCCTCGACACTAAACTGCAAACTGCGAATGAGTCTGAAACAAAATCTCAAACACTGCTTCCTGACGGGTAGATTCATCACCTGGTTCCCATTATCCAAAAAGCATCTATTTCTTCATGACCCAGCATGCAGATACTCCCAAACTGGCACCCCCAGAGGAACTCAAACGTTGGACATCGGCACCTCATCTCCCTTTCGTCTCCGCACTTCACTTAGATCGCTGTCGCATCCTCCGGCGCTTCTTTTGTAGGCGTCGAGTGCGCTTCTTCTTCCACTTCCAGCGAAACTTGGAGCGAGCCTGCGACAGGTTCTCATAGGAGGTTCTACCCTCGCATTTCTCATTTCAAAACCGTCTGATGTCTGATTTCATCAAGAGTTGCCGAAGCTCTCGAACCTTCTGACTCATTTGCTTCCCAATTTCCCACAGAAGGTATGGATATGGGTTGGGGTCAAAAACCAACAGTATCCCTCTCAAAACATAAGTTGTTGGTCCACGTGCTGGGTTGTTCACCTAGGAAGTTCCATGGTGTAGCTACAGTGCTCAAAGGCTCTCCACCTTCTTGTAAGGGTTGGACTTGTGCGCCATAGTGCCCAGTCCCCCCCGCACTCACTTGGCTCTTGAGCCGATGGCTCTTGAACGCAACTACCTCTGGGTGAATGTGAGAAAGCCATTACACAATGACGAATGACTGAACGACTCTTCTTGTGGAATCATTTCTAAATGCCTGCGTTGCAAGAATTGAAAGAAAGGGAATTTAGGAGCGGACAAGGACGGCAAACTCTCCAAGAAAAGGAAGATGTTACAGAGATGTTGCACAGGCGCATACATCTGTCCGTTATATCGTACATCTGTCTGAACACAAAAAGTGCCGATTGTCTATGAAGCTTGGTTTTGGGAATGGCGATGTCATGCTATGTGAAGGCCGATGTGATTACATCAGAAACTCTCTCTTAAGCTAAAGCACCCTGGCACTTGACACAACTTCTGACAATTCCACACGGTCCCCTTGGCGGGCCAAATCTTTGTAACTATCAAAACACAAATAATATCCACAGTGAGATGGTGCTAGCCCTGCAGAGCCCTTGCACAAGACACAACACACTTTCGTCAGTTAAATTTCGAACAGTTTGTGCAAGAGGCTCGCACACAGGTCAAGAAAAGCATCAAACGATGTTGCCACTTGTGCAGAGATGCCTTCGCTTTGCGAAGTCACACTCTGCTGTTCCAGCGTTGGGAATTTGGGTCATCCAGCATCCAGCATCCACCTAACTGCATCCAAGTACTGCACATTGTCCTATTGTGGCAACAAGTATGGAACTTGATGTATGGCAATGGCACTGTCCACAGAATCACCAACGCAGTGGATTCCTTTGGAATATGTTTGGAGATGTGCAAAGAGATTGACTTATCTCGTTGTTGAAAATACCTGGGGCATCTTCAACCCACAGCGCGCAAAGTGCTTCTCCAAGCTCTCTCTCCTCAAAACAAAAGGCCACGACTGTGTTTGCGACTTGCATTTGGACTAAGCTCAGAGTATGGCCCGGCATGTGCTCTCGTAGACACAAGTTTACACGCATGTCTTTGAAACAGCTTTCCTTGAAATGTCTTAGCCTCAGACTGCTTCTTTGCGAGTCGCCAAGCTTCTTTGCGCTCACGCTGTGCCTCACGAGGGAGAAAGTACAACGCAATGGAAGAAGCACGTCGAGTCTCAAACTGCTCTCAGACATGAAAAAGATTGAAAAAGTAAAATTAATCCTTCACATGGGAGGGATACCCATTTGCTACTTTGGAACTGAAAGTATGTGTAGTAGTGGTCACGGATGGTTGCAGCATCTTTCAGTGATAGCTTAATCGGTTTGTAGCAGTGATAATGAAATCCTTCTGATGATACACAAAGTTGTGACGGTGATAGACAATGACGACTGTGGTCAGTCTGAGGGTGATGGCGTTGCTGATGATAGCTGTGCTAATAATAGGGCCAAGACCCTATGGTTTGCCCGTGACTGGAAGGACGTTGTCTGATGTCTTGCGTTGGTCATGTATCTTGATGCCTTGGGTATGACGCATGTAAGTTTGCTCACAAGATATCACCACTCTAAAGCCCTGGCCCAATATCAGGAAGTCATTCCGATGACTTGCTATGAAAATGGCAGCTGGTAACAGCTGGTTCTGCTTATTCTCGTGCTTCAAGCATGTTCATTGAAACAGTGGGTCAAGCCCTTGGCTCTACAGCTTGGAAAACCGCTTGGAAGACGTGCTTGGTCTCCAGGACCAGGTAAGAATTGCAACAGCAACAGCTTGGAGTCGCCTGATTCAACTTTCTTCCCACGTCCCGCAGATGTCTAATCTCCTGCAGGAAACTTCCCATCAAACAGATTGCAGTCGTTGAAAACCAGTGGATGTGCAAACGCCTCATGAACTCTTCTCAAAGTTGGTAAGCTCCATGTTCGTCCTTGCGGATCACCCCTGAGTCATCGCAGACGGCCCTTTTCTGACCTTAGTCGACTTCCACCAACGCAACGCGCTTCCAACCACCCACCCAAGGGGATCGCTGGCAGCCTGGGACTCATATCTCTTCATCGCTCGTCGACTTCCATGGTGATGTTTCTGTGTATGCTTCGGGTAATAGGCACATAGTTCGGAAATCTGATGAGTCACAAGTTATCTCCAAACTGCTTAGAGATGGCGATGAAAAAGAGCGGAAGACCTTCTACTGAATTGGCTATTAGGCTTTGGATTGCTTGTAGAAACGAAACCATTAGGGTTTCATCTACCAAATCTTTGGGTTTCATCCAACAGAACAGCATTCAATGGCAGCAATGGGCTCAGCTGGCTGACGCAGCATTTCCTCTCGTTGTTCAAAGGCTTCACACCTCTGGCGGTCGCGCTCTTCAGCAGCAGACTCCACCTTCAAGCAACGAAATGCAACAGGAGTCGAAGCAGCAAATACGTCTTTTTAGACACCAATCTTCTGAATTTGTTGGTGTACCAGCGCGCTTAGTTGGTAGAGCGTTTGAAAAAAAGGATCTATAGCTGCTGAGTAGCTGCTATGGAGTAGCTTGCGCTTGGCTTCCCACCTGGTTGTATTTCAGCCGCCACCTAAGGCGTTCCTCGAGCACCTTGCTGGCCATCCTCACAGGAGATCTCACCAGGATCAGTTCCAACGAGACCTGGGTCCATGTCATGGCTGTCCTCCACTTGACGTTGGCAGCTTGCTGAACCACACGCTCCTAGCGGGCTGCGGCATGGTGCCTCCAAGATTGCTACTTTGACGTTGGAAAGTGCTAAACAGAAAGGTCAGTAGCATCACTACCCACTCAGATATTGAAAGATTGCATTTTTTGGACATTTGTGTTTTGTGTTTTGATATGTTTTGGATGAAACTTAGGGTCCACCCTATGCAGAAACATACACATGGCACATGCAATATCAAGCTACACCCAACTGTAAGGGGCCATAGATTGTGGAACAAACACTCAAACCATTAAGTCAAGGAAGTGTGATGAATGGACATGCGAAACCAATTTCATTCCTGGTGAAACCATCAAGTGCCACCATCAATCTACCACCATCAGCAAGCAGCAGCAGTCACACCTCCACACCATGATTGTGATCCACGCGCTTCATCAGCTTCTTAGCAATGCATAGCAGTAAGCACTGAAGAGCTGCACTGATAAATCCAATCCCTTCAAAGCTTGTACTGTCTTGTTTGACACACATTGTTGTACCCTCTTGCGGTTTGCCTTGCCTTCAACTCTCTGGTAAGTAGAAGCCGGAACATCTAAACAGGATAAGTTCCGGCAATGTCTCCAGTGTCTGCAAGCAACTGTTAGCCAGCCCTGTTTGCAGGTTTAAGATTTCTCCTGATCTAAGTGACAGGCATCGTTCCGTTTGATCTCAAATTCTCGCAATGTGCCCAAAATTTTGTCTCTGGAAGCATCCTCACGCCAGCGAGGACTGGCATGTTGAAGTTGCTAATTGCAAATGGCACCTTGCAAAGGCCTATGCAATCCCAGTTTGCTTTTATGATTGTCATAAAATCATATATAATGGTTGTATTCTGACCAGAAAATCTTGGATATGAGGATTTCAATCTACAGTAATCAACCCATGCTGATTCGCATGAGCTTCCCTTGATGCACTTGGGCAGATTAGTCTAGAAACAGGCCTCTCTGTCTGCATGGCTCACACGCGAACTGGAAGTTGAACCTTGCCATTGGCTCAACCCTATCATGTCTCAATGCCATGATCCCGTACACTTTGCAGGTACAAGCAAACACAGCTATGATTGTCAAAACTGGGGTGACGAGTTCAGAATCACAAACTAGTGGACAATTCTAGTTGGAAACCATCCGACGCTATTAAGGGTTTGGTTTGACTACATAACACTGGTCCTCTGAAAGACTATCAGAAGGACCGCTTGCAATAGAAATTCCACAGTTTGATCAGAAAGCTTGACCAGCTCGCCACAAATAGAAGCTTCTTCCAACACACTGCAGTTACGAATCACACTCATCCTAGAATAAGTTCGTCAATATTTCCCACAGACCAAACGACATCCTTCTTTGAAGGAAAAATACTTGCAGTAAAATTGACAATCTTTGCTTGCTCAAGTTTAATCTGATTTCAAGTTCATAGAAGAGCTCAGCTAAGAAAGTACATCAGACTCAAACTTGAATAATCCCAAGATCTGAAGTATGCTGTCATGTATTGTGGGGAGTATGGAACTGAAAGGACTTGTGTTTAGCTGTCTCACTTTGGCCTCACCTTGCATTGCAATGTACCGCGCAGTGCATGTATCCTTTCCAAGATTGTAACCCGGCTGTTCTCTTGAGGAGCTGGCGCATGGAGGACCCGAAAGCGGTGCTCATGCTCCTTGATTCAAATCCACGACAAAATGAAACGGCAGTATAATGGTCATTAGTCCATGTTTAATTTGGTTAACAATGATGAAAAATTATGGGCACTCATGGCCATGAGAAACAATTTGTTGGTTGATTCTGAGCCTGAACAAGTTCTTGCCCTTGTCTCGCCCAACTAGGTTCTTGACGCCGAGGATACCATATTCTTCTTGGGGCGGTTCGGATCGTCCTGTCAAAAGAGGACACAGCAGTAAGTACCTGACATCGTTTTGGTGATATGTCCAGCTAGTATTGTTGGTGATTATGATCCTTTATAGCTCAACAATACTAACCATCGTTCGCCATGATCAACCGATTGCTCATATCGACTAATTTCTAAATTAGGTAGCAGTACTAGCAGTAGGTAGCAGTATGTAGCAGTAGGTAGCAGTAGGTAGCAGTAGGTAGTGGTAGAAACTAGGTAGTAGTAGGTGGTGGAGGTGGTGGCAGTGGCACTGGTGATGGTATAGTACTCGAAGTCCTAGTAATTACTAGTACAAGCAGTACTTGTACGTAGTGTTAGTAGCACTAGTAGTGGTAGTTTGTCAAGGCACGAAGGGGTCCCCGGCTGAAGGTCATCAGGGGAGTCTCTTTCAGGGAAATGTCTGGCTGTCGTCGCACACTCGAATCTATGGAGCTTATTTGGTCAGCGGGGCTGTTGATCAGTCAACGTAATCAACAACCAGCCATGGTCATCACCTGTCATCTCTATGGACAGGCACGGCAGCCACAAGACCCATCGCATGAACTTCCATTACAATGAACATTGATGAATCTTGATACCATACTATTACATGGTACTAGTGGTTGATAAACGTTGATGAAGTCATAGTAGTCCTAAGTCACGAGTACTACAGAATCCCTCATAACCATCGAATACGAGTACTGGGTCGCTGGGTGTGCAGATGTGACACCGGAAGAGCTTAAGGGAAGACGCACAGGAAGATGCCCTTGATGAATTGGCTACGGGTCGCTACTAGTCAACCAACCAATGGTTAAGAGTAGCTGGTTAATGGTTAATTTTAGGTGAGATTAATCGACAATAGTAGGGGATATACCAGCTATATGGCTACGGGTCACTACTAGTCAACCAAATAACGAGGGATAATCACCACACTGGGATTCATGGCAGTCCATCTGTTCCACACCAAGGACATGCAGCGCAAGGGGAGAATCACCAACAATAAAGGGCTACAATTCGGAAACCACGAATTGATCCAGTTCGGAAGTGGATGACTGGTGACTAGCTTGGTGAAACGGAGCCAAGCAAACCTTCCACTCGTCCCAGTGCGGGGCTTCTCAGTGAGCCCTGAAGCCACCGGAATAACACCCAGTCGTTATACTATCCAGGTCATCTTCCTCCTGCGTGACAGTATCAAATATGACCGGAGCACTGCGCTGTGCAGTGGCTTTCGAATAAAGAAACCGGTCATGGATGGTCATGGTGGGTCTCCAGCCTCGCCTCGACCGAGAGTTGGTGCATCGCTTCGCGGAGCTTCGAAGCTTCGTATCTCTCCTCTTCTTCGATGATGAGGCCTGGCCAGTTAATCCAACAGATGAAAACTGTGATCACGCAAGGCTTGGAATGCATCATAGCCGTTAGTGTTCTAACTACGTGTTTGATAGGTTTGAAGCACCCAAATTTGCAGCGTCAATGACTCGGGTAGGCAGCTTTGGAATCAGGAGCCAGTGCAATTGCTACTCGGAACTCTGATGCCGGAAGAAGATTCAAAATCCAAACATGTGACTGCGCTTGGGCGCCTCCGTAAATTGGTGGACTCAAAAGCTTGGTGCTTTGTTGCGAATGGCAATACCAATTTCACCAAATCCACTGTAAGCAAGATCTGGATCTGTTCTAGCTGGGTACGAGTGCTCAAATTGCGTTTGCTGAATTATAAACAAAGGAGTCGAATCCGGTAGCCCGAGAAGTCCTAAGGCATCCTTAGACATCTGTCATTGATCAATTCGCCAGCCACGCGATCAAAGCAGTCGGTCGCCATATGAGCCATTCTCTTTGCCAGGAGCTTTTCCTCCCTCGGTTGCTGATTGATGGCTGCCACAGCCCTCACAAGTGTCACAATTGTCACAACTTAGCATTGTGAATCATGATCGGCAATTGTGACTAGTGATTGTCAACTATGGTGAATATCTACTGGAAAGAGTACCATATGCCACAACTAGTTGATGTACTCATCAACTAGAGCCTTTCTTCGTTGAGTGAAAACGAACTTTGCAGGGTATGGCAACTGCGATCGTTCAAACACCATGGCGGTACCTCCAAGTATCTGAAAATGATAGTAATCATGAGGAAACTATCAATTTGGGGACAGGCCTTTACAAACAAACCAAAATGCTTGAAGCCGCATCATGTGTGGCAGTTGGGTATCTGGGCAAGCAAATCGAGTTTGGATTTTCCAACACGGGACTAGGACTATGAGATTTACTGTGCCGGTGATAAACCTAATCTGTAGAAGACAGTAAGTCAAATTCAAAGCCCGTGACTCGTAGGCTTTTCGCCGCCACCTCGCCCTTGGTCAATCGCGGCACAGGCACTCTTGTCCAATGTTTTTTCACAGATCAACAGCCTGTGAAAGGAAGAAAGACTCACAGGTCTATCATTTCTCTCAACCACGGGCAGCGGTGCCCTTGGCTCTGAGATCCCTGCTCGAGTTTCGGGTAGACCAGGTGCAGGTCCGCGCTTTTTCGTGCAAAGCCCTAGAAGAGCAGCAACAAGTGAGCACCAAAGACTCGAGTTTTTGCATCCCACTGCCTTGAAAACAAAACTATACAGTTAGCACCTTTAAGATCCTGAGAATAGAGTTCTTTCCCAAGGGCATGCAGCATCTCCTAAGGGCAAAGCCCTGCCAGTCAGATCCGGTCCTCGTCCACGTGATTGCCATTGGGCACGTTCTTCATGCGCTGAACCAAGTCTGACAGGCAGCATGCTGTGACTATAGGAGCTTGTTATCCACAGGAAAGAGATGCGCACAGAATTGGTTTTCCTGCTG
>VSDK01021883.1:0-22500 GCA_009767595.1 Symbiodinium kawagutii
TTCCATGATTATGCTCATCTACTAGATGAAGATTTGCCACCGGGCCGGATGCAATTACACCAATTGCTTTGCGCTGTGCCAAACATGCGCCCTTATGAAGTCCGAATCCACGCCCCTTTGCGACTCATCTCCTGGTCACGATTTTCATTCACATCCACTTATGCTCCCTTGCTTGAGTGCTTAGGCCACTATGAGGATGAGGAGCTTCTGGCGTGTGCCAACTCCCTTGGCCCAGCCTTTGTCTCCCTTGGAGAGTTGCATCGCGCATTACTTGAGGAAGTTGTTATTCATTTGGACAGTGAATACAATCCAATCGCATCAGAGTGGCTCACTGACCTTGTCAGACAGCAACTCAAGCTTATCCCCGTTCGGGAAATGCTCGTTATGTTATACATTTACTTGCCGCAAAGCTCGTATAAGTCCTACAATGATGCAAAGTATGCAATTCCTAAAACTAACCCCAATTTGTGGCATGCAGCAGCGAAAGCTACTCTCCGCCCCTATGCGCTCAGCACATACTCCATGCGTGAGTTTGACTTGGAATTCGCTGACCCCCAAGCCAGCCCTGCACTGTTCTCTCAAAATGAATGGGGCAATGACCACATTGCTGACTATCGTAGAGATAGTAACTCCGTACAGTTTGGTGCCATGAACGGAAACGCTCTGCACCTGCAATGCCAAAGAATGGGAGAAGGGGGGACCTGCTTTGGGAACCCCTTCTCTCTTCTTATCCTGGTGTTACAACAGCATATCATGCCCAAGCGGAAAAAGCAGAAAGAGAGCCATGAAGAACTGCTTGCCAGACGGGCTAAAGCCAAAGCATGGCATATAGCGGTTGTCCCTTGCCCGATGGACATGGGTATGCGGGAAGATGCTAACTTCCCGTTTGGCCTCCCGATCGATCTCGTTACTCTGCAACAATCTGCTCACTTAAGCATCACCCGTATGGAACTTGTCGGGACCGCTATTCCTGGAGCACATTTGGCACGGTTGGCTGCTATGCCACTCCAGCACCGCCCAATCCAGTTCGGCATTACTCGCCCAGTCGAGACACCCGCTTTTCAAGTGCGACGCAAAGAGGATCTCCTGCGGAGCCTGCGCCAGCTTACCCAGCTTTTGGATACAGGAGAGGCAGAAACCTATCTTCCGCAAGCACCTCAATTTGCATTCCAGCTGATCCAAGAAGCGGATAATGATGCGGGCCATTTTGTGTCATTCACTGCAGCACTCATTATGGCCCTCAAGTCTGGAAGATCTGACCTGGCAGTCGAAAGTGTATTCGGTGCTGGCAAAACCACCTCCCTCGCCTACTTGTTAGTTTGGTTTTCCCTTACTACCTCCCATGCCAAAGTAACAGTCATACATAAAGAAAACCCTGCAGGCGAGGCGCTGGCCTCTATGATCCAGCGAATGAAACTGTCACCGCTGCAGCGAAAGTTGCTTGTCCGGGTCGTGTCAGTCACAGCCTTTTCTAAAGCCGATCGACCATCATTCACTGATGTCTGTGTGGACAAGTGCGAAGATCCAGTCAGACGAGCAAAAGTCCTCATCTGTACAACAGGCGTTGCAGACAGAGCAATAGATAACTATAAGCAAGACCTTGCGAACCACCTTCGTAACAGCTCTCTCTGTGTGCACGAAGAGGCACAACAACAGGGTGACGTTAAGTGTGCGCACGCACAGGCAGTCCCCAACCCAGGTTGCCTCCAAGTTGAAGTCGGTGACGCGCATCAAGGGCAGGGAGGAATGGAAGATAAAACTAAAGCAACACAAGCCATTCGACGGCGGATCACAACATCCAAGATCGGCCTCCGAGGAGACCATAAATGGATCGAACCACGTCGCTTAGTTGCTGCCTTCAGCCAGCTGATTAATACTCAGCACACTGTCGGACAAATCTTCTCTCATAGCAGTTCCTTGGAATTTCAAGACATTACTGCAGCCTGGCGGATGGATCCCCCGAACAAATTGTCTCTTCTACCCAACCCGGGTTATCCATGTGACCCTCAAGGGCCGCCCGACCCTCAACGCCGTGCGTTTGATGTATACTTATGGATCAATGAGTATAGCACTGATGTTAGCCATCAGTCTCTTAACGGCAATGCCTGGATCCCCCTTCGAAATAGACACGGCCACTAACACAATGGAAGCCGCTGGATTAGCTGATGGCCATCATTGGTCCTTAATCTTGCCTACAAGTTCTCGGGTCCCTCAGCAAGTTTATGAACCAGTCATCGCGGTGCAATACCCGATGCTCTGCAGAGATTCAGACCACGGGTACTGCATTGGCACAGGGACTCGACGGCAAAATTATGAGCAACCAACGGGCTTCAGGTATATACATTGGGACCGCGACAAATTTGTCAAAGGTGATCGCACTTGGACTGACCCACAAGAACATGATAATGTCATCCTCCCGGAAGCAAGTCGCCAGGTATGGAAGGCAGTGATGACCCAGCATGAGAAACTCCCGCCATATGACACTCAGGATGTCAACGTGGCTTAAGTTCTTTGAGCAGTCCGTCGAATAGAGGCAAGAAAGCGGCATGGACGATTCTGACATGAACCGCCTTCAACCGACTTATGTCTCTCCTATTTATCTTCTTCTTTCTCCCCTCTCTTCCCCCCTTTGTCCCCCTCCCGTCCTTCCTTCCTCTCCTCTCCTTCCTCAACATCTCTCCTGCAGCTGTTTTACTGTAGCCGTTTACCTTAGCCCTACGGGCTCGGCCGCGCATGGAAATCGCCCGTGACGTTTTGTCTGCAGAATTGGCAACTGGTTTGCGGTACTTGGCAAAGCCATTGAAAGGACGTGGGTAAGAGCTCCGGTTCTATGTACCTTCGGGGAGAGACGAAGAGCTCTTCACCTTCGTCCTTTCTGGCTTTTCCAGTCCTCTAATGGACAAGTCTTGAAGGAAGACATTGAGGGTTAGCTTTATTTCCACTTGCCCTTCCTTAGTGTGTTTCCGCAGTTCACCTACTTAGGTGATCTGTCGTTACCGCTCCTTCTCCTGGCAAGTGCTTCTGGTGGGCATTACCTAACAATGTGCTACACCAGCTAATTGTGCAATCCCCGGTACCATTGATGACGAGAATGCTACCGCTCCTTCTCCTGGCAAGTGCATCTTGTGGGCATACTACTAAAGTGCTGCGCCAGCTAATTTCGCAGTCTCCGGGCACCAGTGATGATGAGAAGGACCGGTCCTCCCTTCTTGCAAGCTTTAGCTATAGACAGGAATTCTCAGCCAGCTTTGGTCGACATCTTCAGGGCCAAGTCCCGACAAACGATGAGCTTACTTGAACCACATAGGACAAGAGTCACCCATAAGCTGTAGCATGACTCCAACAAGGGTTGAGATACTTTGACAAGGCGCTGAGCCTACTAGTTTTCACACTCTGGCCTCACCAGTAGGTAGTAACTGCGGTGAAACTGACCGTCTGGCCAGTGTGTGAACACAGGTGCGGCTCGCCCCTTTGACGGCATCTCCCCAAGCTATCAGGGCAATAGCAGTCCATGTACTCGATCAACATAACCTTGGACGAAGCCATTGCCTGGAAAGCCCCAGGTAAACCACGGCCCCATGCGGGCCAACCTGTCCTTTGCTTTATGGCTCAACATCGGCTTCTGGGCATACAATATCATCGCTTTGTCAGAAGCGCATCTGACAACGGCCTGACACAAACAGGTAACCATTTGCATCTTGGCAGCCACATACTAGACTGATTTTACATGTCAAGGTGTCAAGTCCATTGGCAATTAGTAGGATAGTCTTTCCGCCGGACCGTCGACAAACAGCACAGTGGACGGATATTGGGCCTGTTGGCCCTTCTGGCCAATACAAGCTATCACAACGGCGCCAACCTTTCTTGATGGCTCATCTGCATTGTCGTTATGCAGAGAAGTTGTGAGGCGGGGAATTCATTGCGTGTATATATTCCTAGCTTCGGAGCTTCGTTTCGTTTCACTTCGTTTCACCTGGTTTCACTGCTTCTTATCGACCTTAGCTTAGTGCTACCGAGGCGATGCAGGCGAGCAAAAAAAGAATAGGTATTTCAGGTCAATGTCTTTTGCTTTCTTTGATGACTCGATTCTTGTTGGGACGCTTTTTCCGCTTGTTGAGTCTGTGTAGATGCGTATGACCTTTGTTGTTGGCATTCCTTCTTTGATAAGTCTGCATCGACCTGGCATGTAATGACGTCTGGCTCTTTGACTTCTGAGATGCGTGAGTGCGGAGTGTCGCCTGTTTCACTCTAGTATTGATAGATTGACTGTGGGTAAGATGACCTTGGTTTGGTTTGCCGGTTGGTGGTTTTTGTTTTGTTTGTGGTTTGCTTGGTTTGTTTCTGGTTTGGTTGCTGGCTGCGGCGGTTCGTTGTTTGCTTGGTTTGCTGGTTCGGTTTAAACGGTCATCTTATCTCCTAATTAGTGATTTTATGATCTCTACTGCAGCCTTTCTGGACATATAGTGACCTGCATTCCGCGTGCAATAGGCACTACCAGGAAAAAAAAGTGATTGTAGATCCCTTGCTAGCTCCTTTGTGCAAAGCTGAGATCCCTTGCTAGCTCCTTTGTTGCAAAGCTGATGTCTGGCCTTGCGTAGGTCAGCCATTGTAGCTTTTCAACTGCTCTCTGCATGTTGCATGCTCTTCTTTGTTGAGCTGTTGCTCGTCGTTGATTCATTGTTTCAATCCTGCCGTTCCTGGGGTTGTGACGGGATTGCGCTTGTCGAGCTTGTGTTCCTTTAGCAAGGATGTGATGTATTGTGGACTTAGTGCCACTGAAGAGTGGTCACCATTGTGTGTGATGTCTCTGCCGAGGAATTGTATTGTCTTGCCTGTTGTCAGGTTGCCTGTTGGTCGTAGCAACACTTGTTTCTGAATTGCTGTGAACAGTATTGTCACTCGGTCTTGTTGACCAATGAAAAGAATGTCGTCAACGTACACCAAAAGGTATACTGTGCATTGTGTGTCTCTGTAGACGTTCGGTTCGCTTGTGAGTCGTATCAGTCCCAATTGTTGCAGGACATTGGCAAAGTGGTCTGCCATGATCTTGGACTGCTGCGAAGCCCGTAGATTGCCTTGTTGAACTTCCACACTGTTGTGGTGTTGTGGCCTTGTGCGTACAGCTCTGCTGGAGGCCACATGTAGAGATTGTCTGTTGCTGCTATTGCGTGTAAAAATGCTGTTGAGACATCTCCTGTCATCACTGTCCATTGTTTGAATTGCGCTATTGTCAGCAGGATGCGCAATATGCCAAAGATTGGTGTGCTGGCATATATTGTGTCCAGATCCTGGATTGTTTCCAGAAATCCTTTTGCTACGATCCTGCATCTCACCTCATTGTCCTTGGGTTTGTTGACCCATCTTGACTCAATGATCTGGTTCCTGTATTGTGGTGGTACGTCTTTGTAGTCGATTTCTGTGAAGACGTTTTGTGCCTTCATTGAGTCTGCTTCTTTCTTCATTCCTTGTTGTACTTTCTTTGGATCCATGCCTTCATTGTCATAGACATATGGTTCTTCCATCATTCTTTCGATTGTGTCAATGTTGTCTTGTTCTTCCTCATCCTCATTGCTTGCTGTGTAATCTTTGCTCCTTTCTTTGTTGTCACGGTGCACGAGTTGATCCTCGCTTTTGTTGTCGCTGGTCCTTCCTGTCCTTCTCGTTGTATGTTTGTTGGTTGACTTGTTGTCCGCTGTTGCTTGGTCTCTGCTTGTCCTGATGATTCCGATTTGTCACGTTTGATTGCCGGAGTGCGCGCTTGTTGTTGCGCCTTTGGCATCGGCAACGCCGGTCTTGTTGATCCAGTCGTTGGTGATGTCGCCATTGGTGACATAGCTGGCGGTTGCGCCGCTTCCGTTGTTGACGGCGGAGTTGTTGTGGCTTTCCGTTGGTAGCGACAGGGTTGTCGCTTGTTGTCCGCTGGTTGTCGCGGGTTGTCCGCTTGCTGTCGCTGTTTGTGTTTCTGCTTCTCCGGTTGTTGTCGCTTCTGTTTGTGCGCCTAACGCCAATGTTGCTTTGGCGTTTGCCAGTGGCAGGTTTTGATGCTGTGCCTTCAGAATCTGAACTATGGACCGCTATAGGGTTAGAACGTTTAGTGAAATTGCTATCAGCCTTTAGTGCCAAGTTTGCCATAGAAAGTTTGAAGAGTGCTTTGAAGAAGACATAATGAAATGGCAGGTTCCTCTGGTTTGGGGCAAGCGGGGTTTTACGACATGTGGTGAAGTGGTGCAACTTTCATGCGTAGTTTGCTTTGGTGACGTAAGTGCAAGTGCTTCATCGTGTGATGTTCTGAACCTGACACAAGCGTGTTTTTTTCCCTGGGACGTGTGTTCACATCAAGAGTGGCAGGCGCGCAAGGGAACCATGACCATGTGAAATTTGAAGAGTGGCAGGCGCAGAAGTGGCCGAAGTGGACTGTGGCCACTTCAATTTTCGGCAGTGCCAGCTGCAGAAGTGGACTGTGGCCACTTCACTCTTCGGCAGACGTGGAATATGAACATCTGAAACTTAACCGCTGGCAGGCCCAGAAGTGGATTATGACGATCTGAAACAAAGGAGCTTCAAGGGGGCTTGAAAGGGGGCTTCAAAGATGAAGGCTTCAAGAGGGCTCGAAGAGGGCTTGAAGGAGGCTTGGAGGGGGCTTCAAGGGGGCTTGAAGGGGGCTTCAAGGGGGCTTCAAGGGGGTTTCAAGGGGGCTTCACTTTCATGAAGATTGAAGAGGGCTCGAAGGGGGCTTAAAGAGGGCTTGAAGGGGGCTTCAAGGGGGTTTCAAGGGGGCTTGAAAGGGGCTTGAAGCCCTTCGTGACCTTCAGCCCCCCCTCTCAGGAGCCGGGACCTTCAAGCCCCCTTAAAGGGTACATTGTTTGCTACGGGGTCTTCAGCCCGGATTGGCTCCGGTAGGATCCAGTGCAGCTTCCAGACTTGGTTTGGGCACGTTCGCAGCATTTAGCTTGGGTTCTGCAGGGTTCCAGTGCAGATCCACGTGGTTCCGGAAGGTTCTGGCAGGTTCGGGGACAGCGCCCAGGTTGGGTTCAGACGTGTTTCGGTGCAGAATCCAGGTCGGGTTCGGCGGGGTTTCGGCAGCATTGAGGTTGGATTTGGATGCATCGAGATTGGGCCCAATGAAAGACATGTTCCAGTTTGGTGGGAGCGGGTAATGTGCAATGTTGAGCCACTGGCAGCGGGCAGGACGGGTATCCTCAACTGACGACAACAATATCATTTTAGCGGGTCAGGTCAACCATCAAGATTTTTGGGTTTCACACAGGCTCCGTGTACAAAGTGTCATGCTGCTGTCTATAGCGCTTGAATTTATTTTTTGAACATAGGATTAGAATACATTAGTAAAGAAACTGGGGGACATTAGCGTGTCATTCTAAAATATGAGAGTTTGGAGTATGAGAAGCAGAGAAACAGCACTGGTGGTGATGAAAACCCTGCATCAACGGCCAAGAAACGTGAACCAGGCTGTTGAGCACTATCACCGTAACTGCTGTGCGGGTTGGCAAGTTGAATGATGTCGCGGTGCATGTGCATGGATTGTCATGTTGTGATTGTGCAGCCTACATAACGACATGTCATGAAAATCGTAATTCCATCGCTCTATCAGTGGATCCTTGTGCCTTATTTGGGAACAAGAAGTGGCTAAGCGGCTAAACCTAAGCACCTGATTTTTTAGAGGTTGTCGGATCCTGCTGCTTTTGAAAACTGCATCATGATGCATCATGTCGGCAGAAAGAAACTCTCACGAATGAATCTTCAGCAGTTTTGGACATCCCATTTACATCGGATTCAGATGAGTTACACGACAAGCTTTAACAAGAGCAGGTTTTGCGGTCCAAGAATCACATTCCGAAAAAAACAAAAAACTGCGCTCAGATTAGTTCAGACTAAGTGAATCAACGATTCCCCTCCCTCATCAAGCCATGGTGGAACAAGTTCATGTGTTGGAGCAGTATTTGGCTCAGTGGATAAGAACAGCTGAGTTTACTCAAAATGATCGAAATGATTACATTTACTCAAGAAAAATGGGGCATTGATATGGCAATCTTTTGCAATCTTGCAGTATTGTTTCTACTGTGTGGCTGTGTGTGTGTGTGTGTTGACCTCTTGCAGGTTGCATCAGCTTGAACAAAGTTTGAAGTCGCTGAAACCTCAGTGCGATGATCTATGAAATATGGATTTCGAACGATTGCTAGCAGTGATTTCTTCGCGTTTTCAAAGTGCAAGGTTGGCTCCGAAACTAGCTCCAAGTTGTGTAACCGTGGAGCCAAAACAGATTCACAAGGTGCGCAGTAGGTTTTGATAAGTCAGCAACGTCACCATGATTGTTTTTTTCGACTTCTTTTGTTTGATTCTACACCAAGAAAAATCTAATATTATCATCCCGTCGTTGTCGTCGTCAAGCAGTGGAAACACAGCACCACGGCTTTGGAGGTGCTGGAACAACTTTATCCTTGCGAAGGTGCACCTGCCTTGATGAGCGCTTGTGGCAAATCCAGTACTTCAGTGCGGGACTCGATTCGCTATCCATGAAGTACTTCATCATCTTCATCCAGATCTGCTAAAAGTCAGGTGTGCCCTCGATGTGGCGGCCCAATGGGAGAGCGAACGTTCTGGGATTTGGAGTGGGAGGCGTCTTGAAATGTCTTGAAATGTCTTGAAATAGAAATTTGTCCATCTTTCTTTCTGGCCTTCCAAGATTCTTTCTCCGGTGGCAGGTGGACATTGCAAAGCGTAGAATGATACC
The DNA here is from genome assembly GCA_009767595.1 of Symbiodinium kawagutii. Classification (NCBI taxonomy): domain Eukaryota; class Dinophyceae; order Suessiales; family Symbiodiniaceae; genus Symbiodinium; species Symbiodinium kawagutii. The sequence continues at coordinate 8,750 of VSDK01021883.1, forward strand.
AAGTTCCAGAGCGTGGCTTAGTGAGAAGTTTCTGCCACGAAATCGAAGCAAAAAGCAGAAGCTGTCAGTAGCTGTTGAACTCAGCTCAGCTGAAGATACTGAGGCTGCCAGATTTGTGAAAAGTGTGCTGGTATCCGGGACCTGCCATGCTCTCAATGGGTGTGGACAAGGCAGATGCTCGTCACCATTTCAAGTCTGAACAGGCTTGGGCTCATCAAGAAACTGTGCTTCGGAATCATGTTTTGGGCGACAGATCAAGTCATGCAATTCAGCGGGAGAACGTGCGTCACAGGACCTTGGAGAGAGTGGCACTCTGTCGAGCGGATTGCTTCGCCACTTTCTTTCTGTCAATGGTCTTATGCCCAACTTGGATCATCTTGGACTTGTGCTCAGATTGTCTTTGTGGTTTAGGTCATGATGCAGCTGATTCTCATTATCTCCAAGATGCTGTGTCCTAGCCTTGGCAGTTGCATCGCAGGCATCACATTGTCGCTATCCTTGAGCTGTGCTCGACAGACTCTACTTCTTGATTTTGTTCACTGTGAGGTCACTGGCTTATGCAATTTTCACATTGCGCAAGGCGCAGTTTTCCAGCTTGCGCGTAGATACAACCAGTTGGTGGTGAAGGTTGTGGGTGTTTGCAAGTCTTATGTTGTGCCCCTATTGGGTTTGATTGTGGATCTTTGTGGGACGCAGAGCCCTTGTTAGGCTCATGTCAGGCCCAATTGGGGAGCCAATGTTGAACGTAACTTGGAGCAAAGCTGGCCCATATTGGCGCTACATGGTCAAAGTGTCATGCCATAGCGACATCAAAGACAAGTCAACTACGACATATTTTGGTGTCGCATCCCACCCTGTGTGTGACTTGAGACAGTTTTGAATCCCAGCAAATGCCTATTCAAATACGTAGGTATAGAGAGCCGGGTATGCTAGTTTTGGTTGGAAATGCTGTAATCAGAAAAAAACTATATCTAGAACATTCTAGAACTATGCTGTGCCTGGGTCTGATTGGGAGTCTCCTGCGATTGCTGATGTTTGTGCTTTGGAATGCTGAGCGTCTTCAGGAGTTGAAGTTGGTTCCGAGCAGAGGTCCACCATTACAGGAGTGAAACTCAGTCGGATGTGTCTCAATTGGATCCATGCAAAAACCACTTTTCTGATTCTCATCGCACTCAGGAGCTGATCGGCACTGTCAAAGAGGTGCACCAGAAAATGTAGCTTCACACTGCTTGACTCATTGATCAATCTGATATGTTGTGGAGGACATCCCATTGAAGAACAGCAAAAGGAGGCAGCTGCAGAAGGGTTCCCATCTTGCCAAGACAAGATCGCTCAGCTGATCGCAGGCTTGCAGAGAAGCCGAGCGATCAAAAAACCAAAAAGCGCCCGGTTCAGAAAAAGGCAAAGACTGCAGTGACTGCGCCATATTACTTTCTTTGTCACAGCCGGCGCCAAAGTATGCATGCAAGGTGGATGACCTCACTTTGCTTTTGTTCAGACTTTGTATAGATGATGATCTCGACAGTTGATATTATGACAACCTGGATGGTGGCTCCTCCCACAACTATCACAACTATCAATGAATCATCTCACATATGCAGTTGGTAGTTGGCAACACCGCTATTTAACCGCCAACCACACTGGCCTTTGCAGAGCCATGCACTCCGAAACCATCCGAAAGGTGATCGTAGAGAGCACACATCTTACGGGAAGCCCATTGCACTGGAAACACATTGGAAACATCTACAATCGATGTCACCTTGTGTTCTGTACAAACAGCTTACTCAAGTGGTTTCAGATTCACAAGGATTGACCAAGCAATCACTCAGTGCTGATTGTATATAGATCCAACTTTGATTCAGGATCCGACTTCGATTTAGTACGAACATGTGCGCATTCTCTTGATTACCTGTTTGTTCGATCGTGTTCCTGGACCAATTAAGTGAATGCATTCTGGTTTGCGCAAAAGTTTGAAGTGAATGTCGATCGAAATGATTGGGCGGGAGCTCCACTCGGTGCCAAGCCTTGAACAGGGAACTTCAGTGTCGAAATCGTCGCCCTCGCAGGCTCCAAGAGACAAAGCTTTGCAATGTGAAAAAGATGAAAACGATAAGATATGATTTGAATATGATAAAATGAGTTTATAGCATTCGGGAAGATTTCAGAAGTGTATAGAAGACCTCTGTGTCTCCGATTTTTTGTGAAGCTGAGCTCCAGCCAAGACTTGAAGCCAAAGTAGAGGCTGAGACCAGACGATCATGCTGGTGGGTCAACACTTGAGCTTTCTTGGTGTATTTGGGGTACTATGCAAGACAGTATATCTTCATGAGATACGGTCATCTCCCCCAAGATCTCCGGCAAAGTGATATCATGGCCATCGAGAAGTCGCTGAACTTCTACATTTTTGGTGTGGCTGGCACTGATTATATGATTTTTTTGTGTTTCTATGCTTGAGACATTGATTCAAATGGCCAGGCAATCCGGTGACAATGTCACCATCACCTGACATACATGGCGCTGGCTTCAGGGTCAACGGAAGTGAGCTGCTCAGAACAATGGAAGTGTCTCCATGTTCTCCTCAAAAGTCAAACAGAGCTTTGCAGATGACCTTTGGATCTCCGTCTTGGTGATTCTTGCTGTCTTGGCAGGTCCCCACAAATACACCCGTTTCGATTCGCCTGACGTAGAAGAGGCTCAATTCTTGCTGTTCTCCCGGCTGTGGGTAGCAAACTCATTCTACTCTTGTCAATGCAGGTTTTCAAGCAATTGCAGATGGCTGATTGTGGCGGGGGCTCTGCCACTTGTTTGCAACAGTGGACCAACAGCAAGTGGCGGTACTGACAGAAATGCGTCAGATTCTAGTCAAACGAAGCTTGTCCTGAGGTCACCATTCCCCACAAGGACAGATGTGGACAAATGAGGAGTCGTATTTAGGAGTCTTGTGGTGCTGAGTGCCCTTTCGGAGGAATCGATTAAGAAGTACATGGATGAGTTGACCGAGTCTGCTCGAATCATTGGGGCTGTCAATACGGTAGTTGTCCTGGTTTGATCTCGCCACCTTTTGCTTCGAATTGCAGTCAGCACCATGAAACGTGAAAGTCAGGCAGGATATTTCAACAGTCAGTTTGGTATCTCAAGGTCACGAAGGTGGAAGGGCAGCTCAAGGGTGACAACACTGCGAGCACCTGAATTTTCAAAGCACAATGACACTGTGATTTGATTTCAGTGCTGGAAGAGGCTATTTCGCATCGTGCGGTCAAGGACTGGATCGGAATTAAGAACCAAGTGGAGATACGACTGAGACAACAAGGTCTGCAAAGACAACTGCACATTTTGTTCCAAGCACTTTTGCTGAGGTAATTCGTACATTTTTGCATCCATCGACGTCCTCATTTGGGTCCTCAATCTCTCAAATTTGCTCGACATTTGCTTTTAGTGGTATTTTGGGTTTTGAAGCTCCACCTTCAGTTCCCTTCATCTTATGTTTGGTCTATAGGGGTTTTAGTTTGGCATAGCACTTTTGTCGCCCATTTGTTTCAGGCATTCGTCATCCATCCGCCAGCACAGTAGTTGCCCTGTCTCCTTTTCCAAAATTGCCTTCAGTTCCTCAAGCATGCTCACTTCATCTCCCTTCTACCTTCAAGAGATGTTCAAGTTTCTTGCATATACGCCATCTGTGTCTATAATAGCTATAATGTAAGATATATACTTTATACATACTTTGTGTGCATATATATATATATATATTTATTTGTTTATTTATTTATTTTTATGTATATATATATATATTTACACACACATATTCTGAATCTTCAATATTAATTCTGGGTATACATATGGCCCACCCTCTGCTGGCCCCACCCCAGGGCGAGGGGTGAAGAGTCAGTCAAGGTCCCCTTTAAAAAACTTGCAGATACTTTTATCAAGGTTTTCGCCATGGGCTGCAAAATGTGGAAAGACTGGGACTTTTTCTTTTTTCATCGTTTTTCTTCTTTCTTTTTGCCGGGGAGTCTGAACGAAACAAGACGAAATTATTTGGTTTTGCAATGTTGCTAACGCTTTGTCAATCTTTCGGGCATACGGAAAACCATGTAAATATTGCAATTAAACCCTGGAATGGTGAGCTCTTGGTTGAACACCATGGATATCATAGGCTTGGAAAGGCGCAGAAAAAAGTTGGAAAAAGAAGAGACATACTGCTTCTATGCTTCTGAGCTTTTGATGGTTTAAAGCCGCGGGTTTTTGTTGGAACGGTCATGCTCATTGTGGTGCGCTGTTTGTTGTTTGTGCATTGAAGTGGTGCAGTCAACACCTGCCTCAAAATTCTTCCTACAGGGTAGGCCTTAGCCTCTAACCTTGCCTTAACCGACAGGCTGGCTTCCGTCTCCCCTTTTTCAGGTTCTCTACGAGTGGGATGAATGGTTTGGAGAGGATCAATTAAAGGTTTTCAAACATGTTTTTTTCCCAACTCGCTTCCGGTGCACTGGGTCTTGTGAAGCGCCCTGGAAGGTCGGGCTGCAAACGCACTTTGCGGCCTGAGTCTGAGGCCAGTGAGGCACAATGAGGCACATTGACAATGCCAAGCCATGACAGCTGACGTCAACCCCCACGGCGCAACAAGCAGCAATGGGAGAACAATAGAAATGAAACGGAAAGGAACAACGATGAAAATGCCACAGCAACAGCTAAAACAGTATCAACAGTTTGAAGAACGACAAAAACCCAAAGATATAAGATATAAGACGTTGGAATGCAAAATGTCCGAAATCTTTGCGCAGCACATTTCCCTTTTCGCACCACAATGCAGGTGGCCTGGATTGTCACGAAACAAATGTTTGCATTTTGTTTGAATCCGTTTGAATCCGTTTGAATCCGTTTGAATCCGTTTGAATCCGTTTGAATGCTTGATTTTTTCTTCTTTAAATGTTTGTACCGTATGCTTTTTATCCGTTTGAAACCATTTGATGTTTCCTGTTTTGTCATATCTTGTCTCAGGTTTGTTGTGTGGAGCTGGTGGCACTGCTCGCGCAGCAGCTTATGCTCTGAAGCCTCATGGCTCAAAGCGAGCAGCTTTGCTTCACTCGCAGTTCCCTCGGCAGTTTGACTCAGGCAGATGGGTGCTACAAGAGTTCTGATATTCAACCGGACAGTTTCAATCTCAGGATGCTGGAGGAAATGTTTCGAAGGGGCAGCATGTGTGTAAGCGGTCTTTGCTGTAATCTAGACAATAGTGGAAATAGATTGTCCAAAAGAATAGACTCTGCCATGATGCAAATGATTCATCCACATGATGCCTGGCATTGCCACGCATAATTTCTATTTCTTTAGAACAGCACAGGTGTCTCGTGCCCAAGAATTGGCCGCAGAGTTTGGATTCGAGGCTCTTTGTGCTAGTCATCACAGTCAAACTTTTATTCTTGTTTACATCGCTTTGGGTTTGCAAATCCGAAGAGTTATGTAATGAAATGAAAGTAATAGTCTTAATCACTTCAGTCTCAAGTATGTAAAACCAAAGTGAGGTGTTGTTCAGTGGCAATTAATCCAATCTCTCCAGAGTCAGCTGGTGCGTTGTGCCAGGCCTGCGACGATCTTGCTGCCTTGAAATCACTGGATCACTTGCATGTGGTGATCAACACACTGCCTGGTCCCAATCATTGTTTAGATTTGCCGAAAAGAATTGAAGAGCAACACCTACTGGAAGAAAGAATAGAAGAGAGAGAGAGAGAGAGAATGATTGAATAAAATCTCAATGAGATAGAAATTACAGAGTCTAAAATTTGAGTTTAGAGAGTTAGAAATTCATAGAAATTGGAACTTGGCTGAGGCCTGGCAGCTCGGAATTTGTTCTGCCTGATGAAGCGGTATTGCGGAGGCATCTTGCCTTGGCTTTCAGAAAACAGCGACGAAAAAGCGACTAAACTGTGACTTCACTGTGACTTAACTGTGTGCCAGTTGTGTGCTTTGAAAGTCGATTGTGTTGTGCATTTCACCAGGTTTCGGCCTGTCGTCTTGGAAGCAGTGCTCTTCTTAGTAGGCGACTGTGTAGGCTCAGTTTTGGACTCGTTGGGCGAAGTGATGCGCAGGGTCAAATTGGAAACGCAATGAGCTACTGAGCAGCCACAGGGATATGATGAGAGGATGAGAGGATGAGAAGGAGGAAGGAGAGGAAGGATTTGGACCAAAATGAGAGTCAGAATAGGGGGCTGCGAAGCACCAGAGGAGGCAGGAAGGAACAGAGGTAACGACAATGGCAGGGAGGTGACTTGGGATTTCCTAAGCCAGCCGAAAGGCAGGGCTGGTGCCAGCACACGAAATGAGTGTCACGGAGTTGGGTGGAAAGATGTTCTTCTTTTGATTCTTGACGTCTCTTGTTCCTTTGTCAAATTTCTTCCCTCCAAATCCTTTCCCTCGGGAGCCTTACAAGCCTTACGAGACATGGAAAGCATGTTTTTTGCAGAAAAATGCCTGGACGGAGCCAGCCAAAGCCGATCTCCTTTGCTTCCAATTTTCTACCACTTTTTCGACTGCGCGCCTTCGGTGTGGACGAATCTTATAGACTTTCAGAAAAACATGCCTAGCTGATAATCCAATATCGACTTTTGGACTTTGGCATTTTTTGAAAAGCACCAACCAAATTGCGAAGGCAAAAGTCTTTCAACAGGAGTCTTCTTCTTTCTTCCCACTTTTGTATTGATTCCAACAAGTATTTGGCCACATGCTTTTCCTTTTTTCCACCAACGAAAACATCATCTAGCCTCACCTACATGAATTCCTTTCGTATTTGCAACCGCCCATTTAAAGTTGCAGTTTCCAAAGTTCCTTTTTCCCCAGATAACGAAGCTATTGGGGTTGTTACTTCAAGTATAGGCCCAAACGACGTCAACATGATTCGATGGGTGCCGCTGATGTTTTGGGTGCCGCTGCTATTTCAACATGATTTCGGTGGGTGCCGCTGCTTGTGCCAGATAGGCCGTCAACATGTTTCGGGTGGGTGCCGCTGCTGCTTGGTGCCGCTGCTGTTATGACATACGTGGAAACCGAACATTGCTTGTTGGAGCTCACGGACTATCAAAAGCCCAAAAGAGAATGTCCAGCAGTAGCATTTACTTGGGGTCTATGCTGGCGTAATTGTTCTTTTTCGCATGTCAAAGAATCCACGTCTCCAGCCTTAGGCAGAAACGTAAAGAAACATAACAGAAATTGATTCAAACATTTTGATTTTTAATCTTGCAACTCTCCTAGTTCCTCCTGAATGAATTGATGGCGATGGCTGCAGAGACTTTGTCATTTGGCCCAGGCATACATACCAAGAAGGACAGCCTTTTTGAGTCAAGCTTTGGCTGCGGAGTGTCAGGCTGTGCGACTTCACTTGTTGGATTGTTTTCATGTCGGATGCAGTGCGATATTTGACGGTCTATTTAGTCAGGTAGTTGTTGCTGTGTAGGGAGGGTTCTCGGGAGCGTTCTCGGGACTGCTCTTTGGAGAATTCTGTGAGGGTATTTTTTTCATGTCCCATTTGCATTCACATCCGTGTATGACCGGCAGGTTGTTGAAGGCATTGAAATGCTTTTTGAGCAAGGCTGCGCTCAGTGTGAGATTCGACCTTGGAGACAAATGATCTGCCGGAATATTCTTTTTGTATGAGTTTGTGGAGTTCATACAGACTTATAGTGCTTTTGTTGGGTACTCAGGATATGGACTAACAAACCTGCTCCTCGATCAAAGATAGCAGAAGCGCTGTTGCAGGCAGGGATGTTGCAAATTTTAGCGAAGATTTGGTTTGATGAGGTGTTATGAGTTTCGAGACTCCCCATTTTCAGGCTCTATTTACTCCTGGTGGCAAACTTAGTCTGTGAATTTTTATTTGCCTGTTGAGGCGATGAAGACACGTGATCATTGGATACATTGGCAAATCATTGACAGGTTCCGACCATCCAGCTCACGGAAAAATGATGCCCTACTCTGACTTGCCAAAGTCGCTTGTGACAGAGGCACAATAGCAATCCATTTGTACTGATGCAGCGATGTGTTCATTTTTTTTGATCTTGCAATCAGTCTCGCAGCCATGGTCAGGCCAGCTGCTCTGATATTTCTGTGACCCCGCTGGGATATCTTGCGAAGCTCGCCAATTGGATCTGTGGGCGTTAAAATGCTTGAGTACAAAAGACACAGGTGCAGGCCGCAAGCCACTACTTTTGGAGAGTGGTTGAATGATGTTGAAAGAGGGCTGCTGTGTGATTTTATGAGGAAAACAATTACGAAGAACAGGACTGCGCGACACTGCGATCACCAGTTTTGCATCGCATCAAATTGTTTGTGCCAGCGAAGGAGGACTTGGTGCTTGTGTCAAGGTTTCAATGGGATTTTGCATAGTGGTTGAAATTCTGTCCCAAGCGTAGCGGGGTGAGCAGGGCCACATCAGATTGTGCAATACAACGCACGAATGTTACGAGCGAATTTCAACCTCTCTGACAAACAGATTGGCCACTATCTTTGATATTGCTCAGATGGTGTAGGAACGGTTCTCTGGGCTACCATTCTCTCACGGTTGAGCACCGAGTACCAGTTGGACTTGTTTTGGTTTCAACATGAACAACATTTTTTTGCCGTGTTGTTCCTTTTTTTGTTCAAGTCTCAAGAATGACTCTTCCACAGCAATAGATAGTGTCCTCGCAGAATGTATTTGCAGAAGTGCCGTCCAGAAGGATTACGATTTATCATACAGTAATGTAGTGGATGTTGCATGTGGTTGCGGTGAGCTGTTCAGATGCTCAAGTAGACTGTTGACAGTGGATGTGGTCAGTGCATTCTATAAGTTGACAGATTTCAACTTTGAACGTCCGTTTAGCAAGCAACATCTAAAGGGAAGAGACCTCCCGCATGGTTTTGAAAGCTCTAGAAACAAAGTGATCAATTTGATTAATGAAAGATTGAGAGTCACCTGTGAAGAGGAATACTAATTTGCCAGACCATGCAGCAGGATTCTCTTTTGCAGTTCAGACGTTCTTCGCACATAGAACTTCATGGAATCTTTAAACATATTTGAACTTTGAGTGTCTACAAGTTCAATTCTGCAATGCGTACCTTGCTTCATGGCCACGTTGAGTGGGGCGTTAGCTGCGAGTCTGAGAGCAAAGAATCTCTTTATCTCGCATTGTACCTGGCTCAGAATTTGACCAAGATGACTCGAACATTTTGTGAATCTAAATGAATACACTGTATAATTAATCTATTAGTTTTCTTACCCTTTGCCTGTTGTTATTTTAGGATGTTTTTTTCAGCATATGGTTTTCTTTTCACTTCTTCATTGGAGGCGACGGAAACAACTACTGCAGAATAGAGCAGGTACAGCTTGACGAAAAGGCAGCCCACGTCTTGAGAGAGTTTGATTTAATTGGTGACAAGTCCATCTTGGTGCGGTCCAACTCTTTGGAATAACGATGTAGACCGATGTAGATCGATGTATCATCGCTAGGAAGTTCTTCTTTCACTTCAAGTTGCGGGAGACAGGCACCCTGACGCTGTGAACTTGTGAGAATCTTGTCTTGCTTCCAGAAATTTACAGCTTGCCTGAATTCATTTGGCAGAGGTTGGACCCGTCATCCTCCGAGATATTTAGCTTGCTGCAATCTTAGAAGTCTGAGGTCTCGCTTGGGTCTACATGATTTAGATTAAGAAACAGCGGAGTCACTTCTAGAACAAAGTATCTTGCCAAGTTGTGTGGATAGTGCAGTCGTTTTGAACTAAGTCTGCCACCAGCCTGGCAAGCAAGCGGGGCTGCTGGAAACCCAGATGGTCACTTTGGAGATTACAAATTCATTGAAACCCTCAAAAATGATCCAGCGGATTCCAGCGGGTTCCAGCGGACTGTTTCTGGACGAATGTTCTCCTGTTTGTTGACCGCCCTGAACATTGTGGTGAGGCAGGGTGATTTGAATTAAAAAAAAGCAATAGTTTCTCAGAGCCTTCTCGTAAGATTTTGAAAAACCTGGAGGTCTTGTATTTTTCGAGTTCTGTTGTGAAAGCTGGAAGTTGTGGACGGTGTAAGCCATATTGCCTGAAGCGTTCTGACACAAGCTGGCTGTCATTAATGGAAGACGTCCCCTGCCAGAGCTGCATGCATAAGGATTGAACTCGGAAAATCAAGGACATCAGAGCTCTGTATTTGGAGAAGTAAGACAGCACCAAAGATTCATTAGAAAAAATCCAAGTTCGAAGTTTGGTAGTGAGATGTAGTGAGGGAAGTCTCTTGTCTTATGACAGAAAGGGACGGCGCAGGGCCCCGGTGTTCAAGCTTGAGGTTCCACGAGAAGGTCCCTCGAAATTTTGCAGTTCCGAAGGATGTCTCAGTTTGGAACGTCGGACAGGAATGAGGAACAAACAGAAATCATTTGGGAAGGAATGTGGAAGGAATGCGGAGAATGTAGGGGGAAAACAAAATGGGGCACAGGCAGGAAAAGGATTGGACGGCAAAGTCCGTTGGTTTTGATGGTGGTTCTGTGACTGCCTGCTGTGAGTTCTGAGTAGTTTTTGGTGAGCGATGGTGACTCATTCGAACCTTGTGGTGACGCAGCCACCTTTGTTTTTTCAGCTGTTGCCCTTCTTGCATCCAACTTCGACATACCAAGATGCGGGAAGAACACCGAACTCCTTCTGGTTCCAAGGCCACTGGGTCCATTGTCCAAGGCCAACTCCTTTCTTCTCAAAGGATTTCTTGGGCACAGGTGAAGCTTAGTTTTCCGGCACCAGCAGCTCCGCACTTGAAGGACCTCAGACAAGCGACAAGTGTCACTACGTGTCACTAGGTGTCACTGTTCAATGTCAGATGTGAAAGGAGCTGTACTTCTGCTACGCGCCAGGGTATTCCCAAGTGTGCGAGCTTCAGAATTTTGCATTCAGTTTGTTTAAAATTTAGAAATGAGAGAGCTTGTTCATCAATGTTTGTTTAGAAATGACAGAGCTTGATCATCAATTTTCAATACTGTACTGATAATGTTGTAGCATGCACCAGCGGATTCATGATCTTTCAAAAGACGGGAACAGCCCGATGGCATTTGCGCAAACTTCAGGTCAATATCAGACTACCTCATCATGGATGGGTCCCGTGAAGCGCAGGCATTTTGCTTTGTTTGAGCTTGATTGTTTCCATGCTTGTGGTAAAAGATGCAAGACATGAAGATGTGACCTGTCTGCAGAGTTCGCAACCTTGGCTCGGAGTAGCCAGGTCTCCTTTCCTTGGTTGCCGGTTCTGCCAATTCTTGAAATAGAAATAGTATTCAGCGGTACTAACATTGTGGAAGTAGGGTACTGATCGGCATAAACGCTTGTACTTCTATATGTCAAGCAGCTGATTTTCAGAGAGCTCGAATGCTAGATTGGTTGAGATGCCATTGCAGCAGGTGTTTGTTTGGGCTGATGAGATCAGCTTGGTCGAGAATTGGCAGATAGGATTCTTTCAAAATGATAAGATATGCATGGAAAACGAACGGCAGGATGCTCAGGATGCCTGGGAGGAATAGTTCAAGCTTGCATGAATCTCGAAGTTCAAATGCCCAGGAATCGATGCGAAATCTGAAAAGCTGGGTTCATCTCCGTGTGCGCCACTTTCGAGGCCAAGCGCTCAAATCTTCTGTGCACCGTCCATGCCAATGTTGACAGGAGCGGCAGATCCTCGATTGGAACTGGCAAAGGCAGCTGGCTCAGTATTCCTTCAGAGAAATTCTCAACAATTCTCTTCACAATTTTCTTCACAATTCTCAATTCTTTTGAGTTGAAATCCAAGCTCCTTGTTCTTCGAGTTGATGCTGAGTTCTGCTTAATTTGAAATCTAAGGCTCAAGCGCCGGTTGGACTCCTGCAACTTCCTCGCTCACGCGGGGAGAGGCAAAGCGATGGAGCGCAAAAAGCTTTGAGAAGTGATTCTTAAGCTTGCTAAGAAAGACAAGTGATGCTAAGAAAGAGCATAAACATAAAAGCATAAGCTTGCTAAGAAAGAGAAGTGATGCTTAAGCTAAGCTGCAAACAAAGGCCATTTCTTTGGAGACGAGCATCACACAACAGACAAGGTCTTGATCAGCACACCCGTGAGGCTACGTCACATGGAAATCATTGACCGCGTACCTTTTGATCTTGTTGCTGCATACCACGAGCGTGCCTTTGATGAACTTGCGAAGCACTTTGGAAGGGCAAGGAAGTGTAGGGAGTTTGGACAAGGGACCACAAGGGAGTTTAGGGAGTTTAGGGAGTTTGGGCAAGGGAGTTTGGTTAGTCACAAAGGTGAAGCTGCACATGGTCGCTTGGTGGGTGCTGCAAAAGGCTCGTACCGCGTCTCATTGAGACTTGATTGCTCTGTAAAGATGCTGAAATGAAGTAAAATGAAGCAAATGCAATGCAAATGCAATGCAAATGCAGTAAGATACTGAAAGCACGTCGAAGATATTGCAAAGTCAGTTGCAGGTTCTAATTTCGTTGCCAGGCCCAATTGGAAAGATTTTGCGGCGGCATAGAAAGGACTCTCCCACCACTTTGATCCACACCATGTTGAAGGTTCGGTGTGAAGGCGTCCGTCAACTTCTCATCCCCAGCACTCGTTTGGAGGCCTGCGTGGAAAAGCGGTGGGATGCCATGCTCTGGGACACCTTTGCAAATACGGTGCGACAGGAGCAGTCCCATCCTCATCCCGATCCAAGATGGGCAGGTATCAGGGCAAATGTTGTGTCTCGAGGTCTCGTCTAGGTCCGGCCGACATTGGCTTGATTCTTCTATGCTGCATCAAGGCAAAGAGGGAGATGCATCGATGAACATCCATTCCTTTGGTGGTGCTCTTTGATTGTAGATGTGAGGCGGATTTCCGCCGTGATTCGACGCTTGCGCCTGAATTGATCAAGCGGCTGGCATCATTGGCCATGGCAGGAGTGCACAACTCTTCCAAGCAGCAAGTTTTGATGACAGCAGTGTCTCCTTGCGCAGGAAGCTCCACTCTGCCACCTGTTGGGATTGGGCATGCCTCCGGAACATCAGCTACGGTGGCTGCTGCAGCGGAGGCCTGCAAAGTCTGCAAAGTCCACAGAAGAGACTTTTGCACTTGCTCTCCAAATCATATGTCCTCAAAAATCCGCTGAATAGCTGAAAACTGATGGTATGGTGTGCTGCCTACCCAACAAAAAGCTCTTCTTGGGATGCTGCTATTGACAAGCAAACCGAACTCATAGCAGCTATAGGCAGCTGTAGCTTATTGTCACACAATGTAACATACGACATTTTAAGTAGTCGCTGGAAGTGCCGCGGTACAAGCTTCCAGTGGTCACACTATAAGTTGATCCTCTCAAAGTACCTGTGCAGAGGTGGTTTGGACATGTTTGGACCAACCATCACGCAAGCGCAGAAAATGAATCCTTAAAGCACTGCTGAATTCAGGTCTGAAATTGGCCTAAAATCAAGCCCTTACGTCCTTAGTACTTTTTTCTTTTCTACGAGCGAATTGGAACCTATGTTATTACAGGGGTTTGTTGTGGGTTGCTCGTTCTGAACAGTTGTCCGACCTGTTGCATGCTGGTGCTTGACTAAGAACTAGCTGACCTACCCAGCACTTACTCACTGCGACTTGATTCAGTGGCCACTGGGAGTTGATTTCTTGAGCAAACTACAAGTTGCAAACTTGAAAATGCGCATTCTGTGGGAGGCTTCAATTTTCTGACAAATCAAGAACGTTGATTTCTTATGAAGTTGACAGCTTGAACACTTGTGTTTTGT
>VSDK01021883.1:27970-51011 GCA_009767595.1 Symbiodinium kawagutii
GTATGTATGTATGTATGTATGTATGTATGTATGTATGTATATATATATATTAAATATATTATATATATACACACACACACGCAACGCATGGGCTTTGCCCAGGCGTTCCATACGCTAGTTCCTGTCAATTGAACATTGCTCAAATAAATTGTGAAAAAACACTGGCTGTACGCTGTGATTTTGGGGTGAGGGATTTAGGGTTTTATGGTTTAGGGGTTCAGGGTTTTAGGGTTCAGGGTTAGGGTCTTAGGGTGTAGGGTTTTCGGGTTTGTGGTTCAGGGTTTAGGGTTTCTTGCCTCTGCACGTTTCACACAAAACAACAGGCCTGCACCGGGGTTTGAACACTTGACAGGAGTAACTTGTGGGCAGGTCTTGTAACTCCGGGCAAAGCCTATCTATCTATCTATCTATCTATCTATCTATCTATGACTATATACACACATACACATATACATTCTAACAACATGTTTTGACATAAGTTCACATGTAACTCTAAATGTGTTTGTATGTGCATACATTTGTACATATATTGAGAGCACTCCTCAGGCCTTTGCCAAGCTGTCCAATGCTGCTAAGAATGGCAACCTTGAGCTGTTCGATAGGCTGGAGGGGTCAAGGTGTGTCAAGTTCTTCGTCCGCCAAGTACAATATCGCTCTAAATGGGACTAGTGGCAAAGGATCATTTGTTGTTGAAGGATAGCAGAGGAAACTTTTTTCTGTGTTGCTGTCACCTGTCCAATGCAGCAGTCTTGGTTGGATGTTTTTTCTACATGACTTTCATGCCTCCATATTGGTAGCCAGCCTCTTTCATTGGCCTGTCAATTTCATTCTTGCTGTCAAGACGTATCGACTCTGCGCTTTAGATTATGACCGCTACTGTTGCCAGTGTCAATACCATCACTGTTGCTGTTTGCTGTCACAGTCGCTACAGCTGATGCTGCCACTACTTTGTAGTTGCGTCTTAGTTGCTGGCACTAGGGCTGCTACTAGTTGTCTCTACCGCTGCCGCTCTCTGGTTGTAGCATATGTCATATTTGTTTTCTTTGTCGCTGTGGTTCTGCTTGTGGTCGTAGTTGTGGTCGTGGTTGTGCTTGTTGGCTGTGTCATGGGTTTGCTGTTGATCTTGTTGTGGTCGTACTTGCGGGGCTGGTTAAGGTTGTTGTCGTCTTTCTCGTCGTCGTCGTCGTCGACGTCGTGTTGGTTGTTGTTGTTGTTGTTGTTGTTGTTGTTGTTGCTGTTGTTGTTGTTGTCATGGAGGGGTGGTGGTGGTGGTAGCCTGTTGGTGGGGGTATTAGTAGCCGTCATTGTTGTTGGTCTTCCAGTGATATTGATAGACGTCTTTGCCATGTGTAGTCAGGCTCGGCCGTCAGTTGCTCAAGCCGTAGTCTCAGCTCGTATTGTGGATTTTTTTTCACTTCTATATATATATATATACCTATTTATATAGATACATATACATACATATTTGGATTGATTTATACATATAATCGTACTATGTGTACAGTATATTTCAACCTGGATAAAACACCAATCGCTGAATTGCATACTTTAAGTGTCTACATACTGAATTGTATTTCTATATAATCCACTCCTTAAGTAGTTTTACTTTTTCAGCTCTTGGCGGTGGACTCAGGTCGTTCCCCCAGAAAGGATTCCGAGAGGCTGGAACAGTTTCTCACTAGACTGGAACTCCTATTCTGTCCCCGCAGGACACACTGGACCTACGAAATGCGTGTGTTTCGTTGAACGCGGACCTTGCATGCTTCAAATGGCTTGCAGCGTTAGTTGAAGATCAGATACAACTTGCTTTTCTGCGCTTCGCACACTGGACGATGCTGAATGAAATTGTTATGGAAATATTCTGAAAGACCAAAGTTTTCAAAGTCTTCAAAGTCTTTATTCAGAGTCATGGTGAGCGAAGCTCTTGCGGCTTGAAAGCGCCATTTGTTTGGCCAGGCCTTTGCCCAAGCATCTCTTCGACATGAACCCTTCTTCGTTGCATGTGAAGAGCACCTGCCAGCGAATTCCTCAAGGTCTTGCCGTTGAGTCGTGTGTCTCCATGACGCCACCAGCAATTCTACATTTGAATTCTTTCACACTGAAAGCCTCAAAATGTGTGAGATGTTGTCTGGTGTTTGGTGATTCAAAAGTGAGAAAACGATTTTACGAAAGCCGGCCGACAAGCTAGGCAAAGTCGAAATAAGATTTGGGTGCGTCTTGGGGGTTAGTGCTTAGCTATGCGCTAGACATGGCTAGACAATCCCTATAGCGTGGTGATTTGGGTATCCCTTCTGATGGTTTTTCCGCATCATATACGGTGAGGCAAACCGGTGACGGTGGGTAATCGATTTCACAGATGAGATGGGACAAGCAGCTGGCAACATGTTCCCCATTGTGAGTGCTTCTCGACTTTGTTTTTCTGGTGCCTGGTGGCCATGACATAAAGCAGGACCGGATAGATAGGCAGACAGATATCTGAGTGAATAGATGGATAGACAGAACTTGGCGTATTGATTCGGATTTGGGACCACTATCAGTTTGACACGGAGAGCTACGACAGCTAGATCGATGGATAGATAGGCAGATTGCTAGGTAGGTAGGTAGATAGATAGGTACAAAGATAGACAGACAGAACTTTGCTTAACAGCCCCGATTTGGGACCACTATCCGTTTAACATAGAGACCTACGACAGCTAGATGGGTAGATGGGCAGAGAGTTAGATACACTCTTGGAATCCTACAAGATCTGGGGTCCAGAAGGTGACAGAGGGCTGCCGGTTTTCGTTTTCTCCTTCTCAGGAAGGTCAGTGAGGCAAGGAGATACTGTTGATTCCAGGGAGCCTTACAAATGGTGGAATGGAGTTCCAGAATTGAATCGTTTCGTTACATTTGTCTCGAAGAATCCTTCCAGAAATCATAGTTTATTCAAGTGGTACAAGTGAAACAAGACAAAAAGCGACTACAGATTCGCTGCCGTTTTCTTCAACTGTACCTTTTGCTGCCTTTCATTACGTTTTGTTCCTTTTGCCTGAATTTTTGTATGTGCTGTACCTTCCAGGTTTGTTGCCTGTGCACGTCATCTACACTCACCATTTTTTTTGCATATCTTGTTTCCTGTTTCCACTTGGATTCCTCATCTTGGCAAATCTAAGAATTTCAATGTCTAGGATGTATTTAGGAGTGGACAGCTTGGCGATTGTTTGCAAGATCTTTCAAGGTCAGGTTTCAATAGGGCACTACACCATCCAGATCGGTCCAGTTTTGAGGGCTCCCAATGCTTGATTTTGCCAAGCCGTTCAAGTTTCCTCATTTGGAAGCACTCTTACACCTCCCTTGCCCGTTTTTCGCCCTATTTGAGGATCATTTTGAGGCCATGTGGCACGCATATGCGCCCGTTTCGCAAAAAGATTCATCATTCAAAAGCATGCGCACACCATAGGAAAATCACGTTTTGCGACAACACTGACGTCCAATACCATTGTATGTTGGGCTCAAAATAACTTTCGGACCAATCAAAAGTCTATATCTCAGAACAGGCTTGCCAAGATACAGAGCTTTCAAGTACAGATACAACTATCAGACCCACGAACAAGTGGAATTGCCCCCTTCTAAAGCTACTCTTGCTAGCTCGGCTCTTGGTTCTCTTTTCCCCGAATCCGAACAGCGGATAAGTCAATGACTTCGTCCTTTTCTCCAATGTAGCAAGTGAAGAATCACGGTCACAAGAGATGTCAAGAAGTAGCAGTTCTCCTCACCATGTGTCGGTAACAGCCGGCATGGTTCTCAGCAGTAAAGAGACAAGATCAGAACATGATTCTTCTTGCGCCCCTCTCTCCAATATTCTCAAACGGACAATTCCTTGCATATGAAGCTTGGCAAGAAAAGATCCGATGACATTCCAAAAGCAACTGAATGATCCTCTCAGCACACAACGATATGAAGGAAATGCATGAAGACTTTGACGCTGAAATTTCGCAAACAAATCCAAGTAACCTGTTCAACTTCTTGGGCTCATGAGGTCTTTCTGAATTCCAATCTGTGTGATCTTCGCCAGTTCTAGTCTCAGTGCCAACACTCATGGCTGTGGCAGTTGTAACAGAAAGGGTTTCTCTTTTGGCACTGTCAGAATGGTCAGGCTGGCGATGATTGCCCATGCCTACGTGTCTTGGTCCCTGTTCAGAAAGATTTCTCTTTTGCGGAGTCATATTGTTGGAGCAGTTTCGGTTTTTCCGGTTATTATAGCTGATCTTTGGCTGGACGGTATGTGGATCTTTCGAATCAGTGGGTTTACTTTCATGTTTATCAATCTGCTAACGCCTATGCTCAGTCTGTGGTTAGAAATGTGCTCACAGATGAATGGAACAAACACCGATATGCAAATCTATAAACATTGTTCGTTGTACCCGTTTTGATTTGCCAGCAAGGTCCGTGTAGGGCTTCCACAGAGCTGCCTTCTCCCGCTAGTTTGGGATTCAGCGCCACTTGCCGGCACCGTTCTTTTTTTCCTCTTGAAATTCTTAGCGCCTTCTGCGTTTCGAATTTCTTGATAATTTCTACATTTTGAATTTCGATTCTTCATGTATTTTTTTTAGCATTTTTTCATTCAACAAGCGACCATGGCAATCTACAGACTCCGTTGAGGACGCGCCTCTCGGGGCATTCGGACGCACAGGGTGTTGGTCTGATGGTTTTTGCAGTGACCAAGGCCAGGCTTGCGACCTTTCCCAAGCAATTTGATTCTAAAAGGAAAGATAAACAGGAAGAAAATTTATATGATTGTTTATGATTATTTCAGCCAAGTTTTCGGTTGGCAAGAACTTCAAGCTGACAGGGGAAAGAGCATCACTAAAGAATTCAGGGACTGTTGGGATCTGTTGGGTACATTTTGGACCGTCTCAGCAACCTGCGCCAGGCGGCGGTGAATGAGGCATCAGGCGCTGACTCGTTGTTTTCTCGTTGTTTTCTGTTTTTCTTTGTGCAGTTTGAAACAGATTGAAACAGATTGAAACAGATTGAAACAGTCTACAGATGTCTACGGACTTTACAAATCAAAGTGATGACGGCTTTTCACGCCTTTCGAGGCTTGATGCTGTTACGTGCTCTGACCTCACGCTTGCTGGAGCTGCTCCAAGGCCTTTTCGACATGGCCTTGTCACATGATCTTGCCTTGTTGACTCAGCAGTTGCAAAACTCAAAGACTCAAAAGTGCCTTCTTCTCTCCTTTTGATGCCTTTTTTGATTTTACAGAAGCACCTGAGAAGGGTCACCCATCTGATGACTTTGTCACAATTTGTCCTGTCTTGTGGGGACCTGCCTCAGGCCAGCATGCTGTGCCAAGACAAACAATCGCAGTGACCGCGTGCCCTTTGCAGATCTTGAAACCGTAGAGGTTGCCACAGGTGATGTTGCGGCCCCAGGTACGCACTGGCAAAAAGCGGGTACAAGGATTTTGCCAGCTCCTCAGATGGGGATGAATAAACACAATTAAAAAAAATGGTTTGCAGTTTGCAGTAATTAGTCTTCATGGAAAAAGCTTTGCTCGCTCCTTCCACATTGCCATGCATCGCCATGGCCATGCTTATACTTTATTTTTGGGGGTTCGGGTGGGGTCGGCGGGCCAATGACGTGATATCTTACGTCCAAAGGTACGTAATCATCAAAAGAATTAGAAGCTGTGAGTTGCTGAAAGCCGTGCAGACATGTTTCAGGGCTGTGATCTGATTTGCGTCATTTTTGAAGTATATTCCGTGTTAAGGGAGGCTGCGTAGTTGACCTCCGTATATCTTAGACAGATGTATTCTTTCTGTCCTTTGGTGAAAAAGGTTTTGGATTGGATCGTGTACATGCATGTCTTAAATCTAGAATTTGTAAATCTATCGGGCGGTAGATGCTTTTTTCTATCCATTTTCTTTTCTTCTTCTCCCATTTCATTTCTCATTCCTTCTTTCTTCTTCCTTCCCCTCTCTTCTTTGTGTTCTTTTGTGCTTGACCTTCTTTTTGCTTCTTTTGTTTTCTCCTCTCTTCTTTTCTCTTCCTCACTCGGCTTCAAGGGGGCTTCAAGCAGGCTCCGCTTCGAGACGTGTGTGCAACAAAACTTGAAGCACATCAGAAGCATACCAACAGGAAAAACACACACCAGACGCAGCAATGCTACAGATGAAGAAGCAACGTGCCACAAAAATCCGAGACACATACTTGTAGGAAGCAGAAGCGTGCCAGCGGCATACACCAGGTAAGAAACCTCATATAAGAAACGTGCGAAACAAAATAGGACAAATCTTAGAAACATGTAGACAGGAACAGGAAGCATACCAAAGAAGGACCAAGACGCATGTCACATCCCTGGATCAAAACAAATTCTGATGGACGAATGCCAAGCCACAGACATTATTGGAGATGAGCCTCAAACATAATTGGGCCAAACTCTTTTTGAACTTTGCGGTTTTCGTCCATTTTCTCTGGATTTCAAGTTCATTAGGGTGCCGACATTTGCTCAATGTTGACAAAAAGCGAACCAATTGCCAAAAACTGTACAACTGCAATTGACTGTAACTGTGTAACTGTGTGACTGTGTAACTGTTTAAGTGTGTGATTGAGTGTAGCTGACTGCAACTGACTGTTGAAAAAGTGGATGCTAATTTTCAGGACTAGAGACTCTTAAGACTTAAGTTTGCCATCCCAGTTGCAAGCCTAACGGTGGACATCCTAATTTAGAGGGTCCTTTCAACAAACAGGAGAGGATCACATGCCGAACTGCCAAATCATATATATATATATCATATTCGTGGCGCTGTATCTTTTTGCCAGCTGGCTGTTGTTGCTTGCCCTTTTTCCCTCCCATTCTGAAGATACTGGGAAGATAATATGAAGATTCAACATATATCATATATTTTCAGACGCCTCAGAGGTTGATGAAGCCGTCTGGAGAATTCTTGCTCAACGCGGACGGTGTCACCTTGGACAATTTTCCATGACCGAGGCAAGCAAGCAGTCCTTTCTGCATGCTGTGCAGAAGTAGTCAGTGCGATGTTATGAATGTAAGAATCTGTAAGAATGCAAACAAAGAAGATTATAACTACTGTAGGACGTAACAAATGAATATATTGCGTATACATGCTCAATGTATGTAATGCAGGTAATGCATGTAATGCGAGTAGTTACTTCAATACATGTACAACATGTGCTGCTGATTCAATGAACTTGTTTTCAACACAAAGCATGCAATAAACGCAACAGTTTAATCACTGTTTATGAACATGTGTCATGTGTCAGCCTAAACTGTATCTGATGTATGTCATGTAATGTATGTGACGTGCAGACTGCATGTTATCTATTTGGCGCAGTAATGTCAAGCGGTTGTAGGGTGCGCCAATGCAATTGTACTGTACGCAGTGCAATATAGATGTAGATATAGATATAATGTTATAAATCCGTGTAAATGCATTCGCATATGGACAAATGCAAGTGTGTAGGTATGTTACGAAAGCCAGCCGACAGGCTATGCTAAAATTCTGATCGGCGAACGAAGTGAGATTAACGGGGTCTGGGGGGGAGTGGCTGCCAAAGTCAGGAAAAATCTCGTCCTGAGCTGGTGAATAGGGTGTTATTTTTAGATGTTTTTCTGTGCGATGTACCTTGAGGCAAATTGATGACAGTGAGGTATCGATTCCCCCTGGTCACCCCCTATCTTGAATGAAACATTACCATTTCATTACCAACTTGATGAGTTTCTTTGTGATCATGGGGCACGCTTGAAAGACAAGCCAATCGCCACGAAGGCAAGTCATCCAGCGTACCAACTCGATGAGTTTTGTTTTGATCCTGTCCTGAAGTATGCGATTTTTGTGTGTGAAATCTGGAGTTACTGGAACTGGATGAAGGAGGCGCAACAGTAACTGCTAGTGCACACACCGGTACATCAATGTGGCAGTCATAGTCATCTCTTGGCCCATGTAACACCGGCGAAAAGCCTGTCAAACCTCTGCTTGGTGGAGAACTTTCGTTCTGCAAATTGATGGGTGCATGGATGCTCGGGGGGTCAGCAACTGGGTTGTGAATTGGCATTGTCAGACAGGGTGGGTGTTACTCCTGCCGGGGGCAGCTGGTTTTCATTTCCGCCTGGGCATGAATGTATACACAAAGGGAGTCTTGTTGGTGTCATATCATGACTTGCTTAGCTCTAGTCTACTTG
The DNA here is from genome assembly GCA_009767595.1 of Symbiodinium kawagutii. Lineage (NCBI taxonomy): Eukaryota > Dinophyceae > Suessiales > Symbiodiniaceae > Symbiodinium > Symbiodinium kawagutii. Next base: position 36,162 of record VSDK01021883.1, read on the forward strand.
TACACCACAGTGAATCTGGTCATTTTGACCAAAATATGCCAGAACTCCTTAGGTTCAGGGAGACGTGGGAGGGAATCGGGGCAAAGGTTAAGGTTCCAAGTTGAAACCTAGTCTTGTACGGGAACGGGGTGTCATTTATATGATTTGCTTGTGATCCTTCCACTCCCACTAGCTTCTGTAGAAAATTGACACCACAGCTGAGAAAACAAAAAAGTCTAGGAGGATTGGTATGTCTCATAGCTATGGGGCCTCCCTCATGCGTCGGACTTGGGTCCAATACCCAAGTTTACCACTGGGTGGCACGGACCGGGTTCATAACACCTGCACCATCAATGATTCTAGCTGTCAGTGATGGAATACTGTTATATATATATAGATGTATTTATATATGTATATATACCATATCAATCATGAAATCAGCATGACAGGAGACGGATATCTTGAACATTTTTTTGGCAAGACCTCTGCTTGAGACGCAGGTAATCTATGATCGCTATTATCAATTAAGTCCATTAGGAAACCCACTGGATACTGTGGAAACTCTGTACCTGGTGGCAAATGTTTGTGGACACCGAACCACTTTCTAACCAGTGGCGATTCAAAGATCAGCAATCCAAAGGCAAATTCACTTCACAATCCGACATATCCTTCGGCACACTGAATCTTTCCTCAGGCTGCAAATTTGGCATCCGCATTTGCTGAAGTCTTGAAGGGCTACGGCGACTCAAAGGCAGGATAATGGAGACATCCAGGTTCAATGTCACACAGTTTTCCTGGTAGAGACCCATTGATGTCAAGAAACCCACTGAAAGTCGCTGAAGGACTCTTTGACACTGTACAGTACTGTCAGACTGTCCGGTTGCACACCTAGCTCAACACTCTAGTGTTTGTGCAGCAGGAGTTGTCATGAAGTACTTTTGCTTGTTTGTTTGTTTGTTTGTTTGTTTGTTTGTTTGTTTGTTTGTTTGTTTTTTGTTTGGTGATCGTGATTGTGAAATTGTTTGACTATCCCAGTGATTGCTTGTTTTTGCGGTAGCTGGATGAGATTGGGCGAGACAGGGGTATTGATTGTTTTGTTCATTTGTTCGCATCGGTCATAATCATGCGGTTCTTTGCTATTTGGGTTTTGTGCGTAGCACTGTCCAGCACAGTGTTTTGAGGGCAACTGACTTAACCAGAAAATCAAACTACAGACTTTTTGCGTGAGCAGTTGGAACATGTTGGAACAATGGGTTGACATTGGTGTTAAGTGTCCTTACAAAGCAGTGCGAACCTGCTTCGACATCTGCTCGTTGCGTTTTCCCCCTTGTGGCATTGAGGTGCTGGTGTGATGTCCTTCCTCGTTGGAAATGATAGGAAATCAGAATTTGACGATAGCAAGACACAACTCAATGCACTACATGGTTTGACAACGAAAAAGCCAACTTCAAGTTGACTTAGTGCCAACTTAGTGCCTTCTTTTCGATTTCTGCCATACTGGGTTCGGGATTTTTGAATCACAAGTTTCTAGAAAATTGACTTGTGGAGGCGTGACGCAACCCTCCGTGGCAAGGAAACACGCGGATAAATATAGGCTATTTTTAATCAATTAATGATTTCCTTTATGGTACTGCTATCAAACTTCCAGCACGATTGGAAAGTACCTGTGGTATCCCGCGAAAGCGTGTTTCCAATGTATTTTTATGCATTTTGCATGCTTGATTTCCTAAAAGTTCTGGATGACATGGGTGTGCATCGGTCAAGAGGAAAGCTCCTTTTTCCAGTCCCAGTTGAAACCGTTCACTTTGCCTCCCAGGAAAGCCAGAATTTGGCAGAACTTCATACATTCTTCGAAGATTTGTCTGCAACTTGCACTGCCAATTTTTCTGAATCAATGTTTACTACCTGCTTTGTTGAATGCAGCTAAGGTTAGTTGAAGTCACAAAGTGGACTTCAACTGAAGACTTTCGGAAGAGGCCTTTCCCTTGAGGGCACAGTGGCTTGTTTCGGCTGCCTTTCATGGCACACAGCGGCCATGGCAGGCCTGTGCCTCCTGCAGCAGCCGCAAAGTTGATCATAGCCTTTGGAGTCGCTTTGGATGAACTTAGAAGAACTTAGATTTCAACTTAGAAGAAGTATTAGAAGAACTCAAGAGGTCTCAAGAGCTCTCCGGTGGTTGCAATGGTTCTGAGTCACATCCTATTTTGCGTTCAGAAGAGGCATTTCGTGTCTCACTTTGTCTAAAGCAATACTTAATGTGCGGGATGGCCCAGAATGTCTACCAATTAGGGAGGAAGGGGTGAAATTACAACTGGGGTAGTCAGGACGAACAGCGCTAAGAACCTCCCAAGACCAATCTACAAACAAGCTATGCTTGGGTCCTTAGGAAACAAAACCCAAGGTCAATTTCAGCACTTCACAGGAAAGCTTTCTGCAAAGGTTGCCATGAACCATCGGATTTGTCAATGTGTTCCATTTAAAATGCGAACACAAGAGACACACAGAGACGCTTTACCATTCTTTTGCACCGTAGAGCTTGGTGAAAGCCTTTAGAAAGTTCTGCGAAAGCAGCAGGTTCTTGAGCCAGGTAATGGCCCATTCGGAACTTGCGCGAGGTGGGTGTTTCTGCAAAACACCACATGCAAAAGATATGAAAAATCATTATCGAGATCATATATACATAGATATATATACACACATGTATACATATTTGTGACTGAAAAGATGCAAATATACAAATATACACATAAATGTTTTTGCGAGTTTATATGCTACATACTATATGTATTTGTTCCAAGGGCATTCTGATCGGCACAACCCATCCTGTATGTAGTCAACGAAGTGGTGGAGTGGTGGATGCGCGGCTTAGAGCATGGCACAGATGAGGCTCTTGAATGACTTGAGGATTGAGGTATGAAGTGAATGAAGTGAGGAGCGCGCAGGCACTGCATAGGAGTGCTACGGTCAAAGTCTTGCTCCCCCGTTGATGAGAAAACTGTGCAGCGCCAGCTCTGAGGATATTAAGTGCTACGAGGCAGCCAATGCTGTGCAAGAACTTGCGAGGTCGCGCGCGTCGCGTATGGCGGTGATTTCACAGACCTGGTTCCTGGCTCTCTTTCCATGACATCAAATGCGCATGGTTTTGCAGGACTTTCCACATTAATTGTTCAGGTCCTGCCATGCATATTTGCTTTTTTTCCTTGTTGGCACCACTTCACGACTATCTCTGCCTGTAGCAAGGCTTAGGTCAAGGAGCCATTGAACCTAGATATTATAAGCGCTGATACCAGTACTACCTTTGGGAAAGATCTACTATGGTCAATGTGTTTTTTTTGGTTGCCTTGCATTTTGTCTACTAAAGTATGGAATCATCTTATGGAATCATCTTCTGCACAGGGTGCGCCTTCATGTTCTTTTTGTGCCAACCGCTTGTGCCCCTTGGCCCCTAAGTATCCCATACGATCCCCTAAGCTCAGCTTCTTGCTTGGAGCTGTGGAGTTTGTGTAGGGCCCATGTTGGGACAATCCCATCGAAACCCTGCCAAGGTGTCCACTGTACCCATCCAGACTGTTGGGCATCAAAGGTCTAATTTCTAAATAGATCCAAAGACAATGGGAGGAGAGGAGGTGTTGGTCAGATATCTTATCAAGCCTCACTCTTGGCACTACGTACTGGTTCCAGTTTTGGGCTAAATGGGGCACATATGGAAGGTGGTGGCCAAAAATATCTAAACGTCACTTTTGAAAAAATGCCAAACAGAGAAACTGTCCAGAAACCCAACGTGTCCTTGCGTTCTTTCCTGTTGTTTGGCGTCGCTTGTGCTACAATTCAAAAAACTGCGCAATCCTAATGCGGCCTCGATTATGGCACGTCAATCTATGCTGAGCTATGCCAATATAGGCTACATTCAAAGGACTCCAAGGATTTGTTCAGGAGAAAGCGGAGCGACCCTGGCTCCCGGGATCGTACTCCTGGTTGCAAATTGACCGAGCTTGTGGGGAGAATTGAGAGTGGTTGTTGTTGGTCAGAAAGAATCATTTCAATTCATTTCATCTTTGTTTTGGTGTCATCAGGTTTCATCAGGTAGCTCTACATTCCTCCATGCTCTTCGGACGGTCCATCAGTGTCACGCCTTACAACTTGTCACATGTCCTCCTCATCCCATGACATAGTGACCACTTCCAAGCTGCCCCCCATGATCACCTTGTGCCCGTCCAGGCGCTGCCTACCTCCTTCGCAAGCGACTTACGAAATGCAAAACGTGGATTTTGAAAAAAGAAATGCAGAGATTTTGAAAATTAATCTTACTTATCTTACTTTAGAATTTTGTACTTAAGATTAAGAGATGCTTTTAGATGTTCCTTTTAGAAATCTTTAGAATCTCTGTAAGAGATGCTTTTACAATCTTTTACACTAGACTTTTCTTTTACGATTTTAGTGATCTTTTGTGTCGTCAAGGCCACAAGTTCCCCTGCGTTCAGTCATCGGAGCACTCTCAAAGCTGCATGTTTTTGACGAGGATCTGATGCAGGCGCTGCGACACCCTCTCTGTGGAATCAGATGTTGCGTTTGATCTCCATTGGTGACTTTGTGCATTTTTGTGCACTTCACAACACTTCATGTTCTTGTTTTTTGGTTGTTTCGCTTGTAGTTTTCACCACTCGACAACCGAGGGGCGGTTGAATTTCTAGAACAGGAACACCCTCTGACAACAGCCAGGGAGGATGAGACCAGAATTGCCAGACTGACAACCATCGTACGTCGTAATGAATGCAGCCACAGTCCCTGGGCCAACAGCTACGAAGAGGTCAACCCATTCGGCTGTGGACCCCTCAACAAGGAGTCAAGAGCAGAGATGGTCCCTGAAAGAAAAATCAGCAAAGAAGCTGCACTGCAATTCTGGTCGGGGCCAAAAATAACTTTCCTCATACATCATACATCCTCATCCTTGGCCCCAATTAGTTTCGCAGGCAGGACATTTCAAGATTCGTTCGACAATACCCGGTGCAAAATCAAAGTCTAAAACGGAAGTGAGTCATTCTCCTGGTTGGCCCCAAAAAGTAAGTCGCTGGCAGAGGATTTTAGAGATCCCTCCGAGCCAATTTCTTGCAATCGTCGAAACAGGGTCCTTTTTTCATGTTTGGTCCTTTTTTGTTGTCAAAGTTGTTCCCTTCATAGTTGGTGCAAGAAACACATGAAGAAACAAAAAAAAGGCATTCCTTTGGCTTAAGTTCTGCGAAAATATGCAGTTAGCGACCGGTTAGATTTGCATCTCCCAAAGATACTGCATCCTATGGATTCAGCATGGAATCCCTGAAGTTCAGATGTGTGAAAGATTTCCCACTCATGCTGCATGTAAGGCCTACCAAACTCACTTTTGCAATCCTGTGCCAAGCAATCGAATGAACGACATGACTCTGTCATTGAACCAGTTTCCACTAGTATTTTGACGGCAATAACTCCCCAAGCTCCAGATGTCAAGCTTGGAATGAAATGCAGCAAGAACCCCGAGAAATGTCGAAACGACGTGGTTTCTCTCGAGGCCTTTACAGTGGCCCAAAGAAGCCGAGCAACATCCACGATCTGAGCGTCGAAAGTTTTCCACTGGGAAGGCTTTTAGGTCGCTATGAGCGCCGGCAGTGCTGGTAGAAAAGTGACCTCCCTGAGTGTGCAACTCGAGTACCAAAATTGTTTGACCATGTGATACCATGTGATTCGTTTCCAAGTCAATGGATTTCGACAGGCCGTAAGTGATGGCTGCAACTCCGGATACCCAGGTGGGAAATTCCCCACTTTTCCTGCTGCTGTACATGACCATATACTGCAGGTGTGTCACTGTTTCTGACTGTCCTATCATGTGTCAATTAGTTGATATGCCTGACTACAAAAAATACCCAAAGGTTGACAGTGCAAGCACGGCTCTCATGAGATGCTTATCAGGCCCTTTTCAGAGAACGGGGAGCTCGGAGGACCATGGGGCCAGTCAGTGTTTACAGCAGATGATTTTGGCTTTGCATGTCTTGTCAGATCAAGCTCTTGTAACTCGGTGGCGCAGTTCTGAAATGTTCTGAGCAGGTATCCAACTTACTGCGAGCTCTGGAGCTGCATGGTTAGTATTGCGAAGTACGGCGTTCAGTTCACAATACTAACTGTTATTAGTTCCGCTTAGGGTCAAGGAAGGTTGGGCCACCCGTGCCCTGCGAAAAGATCAGTCATCCCGTTCCTAAATGGAAGGCGCTGGTTGTTTCAACCTTCAAAATCCTTACAGTTCTTTCTGTGCAGTCCAAAATTCTGCTCTCAACGGGTGTGTGGGGGGCCAAAGGTCAAAAGGTTCGCTTCAAAAATCGCCTAAGTTGGCGTAAAGGTCTCAAGATGTTTGCACGGTGGGAATGAAGGCGTTGGCTCGCCTCCAATTCTGTGTATTTCTGTCAGCGTTCTGCGTTCCAGGATGGTCCTTGGTAAAATGTGCCATGGCAACCGCCTCTACTTTTTGGCTGGCTGAGTTTCCATGTGGAACCTGGATCTTGAAAGATTGAAAATCAGACTTGTCTATCAATCGATCTGTCAGCCATCAAACTGCTTCTTGAAGCGATCACGTAGTCAATCAACCAATCGATCGATCAACCTAATTTGTTTATCCATCCATCCATCCATCCATCCATCCATCCATCCATCCATCCATCCATCCATTTGTCAAATCCTATTTTCTTTCTTCATACAGATCAGATATGAATGTAGATGCAAAACTTTTGGATATGTTATGTTAGTTATGCTTGTAAATATATGCATATATTCAGTTGGAGTTAGATACATGGTATGCATATCAGCATCCAAACCCAGTGTTGGGTTTGCAAAGACAAATCTTGGAGTTGACATTGCGGCAGAGAGGACGTGGAGATTAAGAAGTCTCAACAAGAGGTGAGGGCTAAGCGATGCATAGCGATGCATAGCGATGCATAGCGATGCATAGCGATGCTAAGCAGCTTCAGGGGCCCAACTTCGTTGCATTACTTTCTGCGTTACTTCGTTTGTTGTGTTTTGAGAAGTTGGAACCTTCTCTGCACCCCATGAGGCCCCCATGGCGAGCTGCAGTTGGCTCCTCAGCGTCCCAAGTCGCACCCAAGTGGCATCTCTCCAGATCTTCAGACCTTCGGTATCCTTTGGTGGCAAGTGTGGTCATTGCCGCTTTGTGCAGATTTACAAAGATGTGACAAGATGTGATACAATTGGCAAGTTTTGCTTTCAGATACCGCAATTTCAGAACTGAGTGAAAATAACAAAGCAGTGTTGGCACAAATTCTTTTGTTAGTTCAAATTGAAGGCGTGATTGTTTCAAACAACCCATTTAGGATTTTTTTGGCAGTCGCACCGTTGGTTGCAGAAGAAACCAACATTTTTTCGTTGAGTGTCATTACTGTAGATTTGAGTTAGTACCTACAAAACAAATCGCAAAAAGTGTTTGCACTTTGTGGCATCCACTATCGCAGTTGACATTCTTTCTCTGCATACCGACTGTTGTGGTTGTCGTAGCTACTCCGTGAATGTCTGTGACACTTTGCGTTTCTGATGGACACTGCTGCAACATATGCAAAAAGGTACTTGCCAACGGGGGAAAAGGATGGAAACAGTTGTAAGTACCCCGTTGAAAATAGAAAAGGATGGACATGTTTTTTTCACTTTGCATCAGCCTGTGCAACACCAGGCGACTGGGCTGCCCGGGGTGAGATCATTTGTGAGGCAGCGGAGGCTGGTGGAGTCCAGCATTTGCCCTGCGTTTTGTTGTAATTTGCGAAATCAAATGGTGTATTCTGTTCTTTTTTGGTAAGGGGATTCTTGAGTGCTTGCCACCTTCCATGCGCCTTTAGAACCTCAAGGGTGCTGTTTAGGAGTTACGATCACAGAAGTGCGATCCCTCAAATCGAGAACCGACAAAGAATCCCTTGAAGTACACTGGTGATTCGCCCCATGGCTATTAAGTATCTAGTGAATCTAGTTTGAGTCCAGGTGCTGCCTGCAAGGTGACGTGTTGATATTGGGCAGTAGACAAAGTTGTATAGTGCAGTGTTGATGCAGTGCCTGTTTCAACGGTGAAATGCAACGCCATGTAATGTACGAGCAACGTGCCGCCATGAGTTGAATGACGCAAACATCACTGTGTCAAGAATCGTTCAAACACACAAACACATCAATGATACATATTTGTATACTTTGCTCAAAGTCTTTTGACTCAATTCAGTATTCCACATGATTTGTCAGCATGCATCAGGGCACTCTATAGAATTGCGAAACATAATACTGACCGTTAACGGTTTTTAAACGTGTTTTACCATAGATCCATGATAAGTTGGTTCAGATGAGAGCACGGCGAGACACTCAAAGCAAATTGTGCCGGCAAGATGGCAGATCGCAGGAAGAGCTTAATCTTCGCACTGCCAGCGACACCTGTTGGCACCCAATAGCAACTTCAGATTTAGAACGTTGGTTCATTTTTGCTATGATTTAACTGCCATGGTTCGATTGCCTCAAGACACCTCTGGAACCAAGCTGCTTCAAGCATTCTTTCCAACATGATTTCTTGTGATCCATCCTACGGTAAGTATCATAGTTTGCGCCGTCATTGGCCAGGCAAAACATCAACGGATCATGTGCGTGCTGAAGAAGCGTTTGCAGTCCCTTGAGGCCGCCTTTCAAACAGCACTGTGGATCTGCCGTTTCAGACCCTGTGTGTTGGGTCCAGGTTGCGCAGGTTGTACTCTTTGGTAGATCTTTCGATATCTTTCGTCATGGATTCAGCTTGGCTTCGTTGGTCCAAGCTGAAATTCTTCCCAGCTTTCTACAGAACCACGTGGAGAATGGCTGAAATAGAAAGCTCTATCCGAAGTTCCAAGATTTGCTCTTGTATCCCATTATTTGCTCACTTTACTGAGAATGTTCAGACTCCAACACAGAGGGTCTTACAGGAATTCGGCATGCAGGAATTCAAAAGCACAAGGCAAAGAATGTCAACGTAGCATTGAAAGTTGCAGATGCAAAGTAGCAAAGCAGAATGTATGGATTGCTGCAACACCAGAGCTCGCATCCCTGATTTGCTGGCCTCATGAAACGTCCTGCGGCATCAAACAAGAGGACTGTAGCGCATTTGCAAAGTTGCTTGTTGATTGATTGGATAGATGTGATGTATTAATATGTATATATATATATGATATGTATATCTATATCAATATATTTGCATACTATATGTAGTGACCTGATATTTTTAGATCTATATCTATATGTTTCAATTATATGTATATATATATATACATATATACATAATGTATTGCATATATATATATATATATATATGCATAAAGATTTCTCCACTCCAAAATGCACTAATGTTAAGCAGATTCCAACAATCCGTGTGCTATCGTTGCGTGAACATTTTCTGACCTTCCAGCTTTGGTCATCGCAGACTGTCCGCAGGAAGGCGGCTTCACAGACACCCTCTGTTGATTCAGATCTAGACATCAACGAGTTCCGCGAACTTGGTGACTATGCTGAAGCTGGCATGGAAGCTGTCAGGCTGGCATTGGAACGAGCCAATAGATCTTTGGCTGATGGAAGGATTCCAATCTCAGGAGCTGCTGTAGAAAGAGCAAGCAACGGCCAGTTACAAGTTGTGACAGTTGGTCGCTTGGTAGCAAATCATTTCTTTTCTCTATGTAGAAAACCCAGGGTGCCTAGCTTTTCCATGGTTTTCTGGTTGTCCTGAAAAGGATCCTTAGTTCATCTTAGTCTGTGGAATTTTGTAAAGGAGTCTTCGTCCTTTTGCCTCGAGCCACAGAGGTCACAACGGCCGGATTCCACCACTTCTAGGGCAATCCTTTGGATATCCAACAGACCATGGGGAAACTGCAGCGATTCGAGAAATCGTCAATGTCTCAACGGTAGAATGGAGTCGAGTGGTATTTGCGACTACACTAAGTCCATGCATCATGTGTGGTTCCGCGCTGAAGTGGCTTTGGAAACTCGGGCTTCGTCGCATTGTTGTGGCAGAAAGCTCTAGCTTTGCTGGCACGGCAAGCATGTTAGAACAATTGGATGGTATGATCGTGGTTCGCTTATCGCTTTTAAGAGCTCAGTCCATGATGAAGACCTTCTCGCTGCGCCACCCATGGGACTGGGCTGCTGATATTGGGGAAATACCACCGGGTGATTTGTCTTTGAGCCAATCTTTGGAAACTGCAAGTGCCCTTGGACAGTTTTCCGCAAAAATCTGCAATGAGATGAATCCAGGACATCAAGCTGCTGTGGTATCTGCGCAGGGCATTGTGGCTTCCGCAAAAGATGAAAGATTGCAGAGTGCCGGAAACGAGACTCGCAGTGCTGTAATGATTGCAATTGGATCAGCAGGATCCCATACGAACTTAAGAGAATGCGTGCTCTTCTTCAAAGCCTCAGGTGATAGATGTGATCTGAGTCTGGAAGAGTTTGGCCCAGTCTCAATTGGAGCTTGCAAGTTGTTTCGACCTGCAAAGGTGGTAGTGACAGCACCACCGGCACTTGAGCTGAAGTCCAGTTTGGAGGATTCAGACATCCCTGTGCTTGTTGCCAAAGTTGAGAATCCGTGAAAGCTCTGCATTCTCATTTTTTGGCAGGTTCAGTCAGAGCTGGTTCCAGCCAAATCCCCCCCAGCATTCCAAGCTAAAATGAGCACAGCACCAGCGGCTTTCTCGCTTGGAGAAACGCATTGGTTGAAGGCCCGCCCAAGAGAGCTGCGTGAGCTGCCATTGTTCTTGGCATCGCGAACCTCTATGCAGTCCGTAGCGCCAAGTTGCTGTGCCAAGCACCATGTTTTTGCGCTTGTATTATTTTGTAAAGGCTAAAAGAAGACACTTGGTCTGCTTGAACTGGCTCAGTGTCAGTTCCTGTTTTTGCTAAGATAGACGAGGTCTTGCCTTCAAGATTTGTGGGCTTTGCCTACTTTCTACTTCCGTCACCTTTTGGCAGGGCTGTGACGGAATGTCATGTGAATCTGCATGATTCTGTATAGCAGCATTCCTCGATCGCCAAAATAGATTTCTGATGATTGCTGTAGCTTGGGCTTGAACCGGACTCACGTGTAGAGTATCATGGGACCGACGCGCGCTTGATGCATTTTGGCCTTTTCGCATCGCCTGCTGTTGGCTCAGCTCAGGCACTGAGTGTCGCCTTGCAGAGCTTTACGATGTGGGAATACCATACCTATCGAACCCTATCAACCAGAGAAAAGGATTCCACTGTAGTTTTTGTTGCTCGTTACATTCACTCCCTCTTGCCGCTAATCTTCGCTAGTGAGTAGTGAGCCTGCTGCAGGCATGCGACTCACCAAATCATAGAATGTCTCCATCAACAGTAATCACTCTTCGTCAATGAATGCTGGGTCGGAAATGAGGGATGCGCTTGAATTGCAGTCCTGTCCACAGTTGTTGTGAGCGGGGAAGCAGTCGATCAGTTTCAAAATCAGATCTCAATATGGCTTCAGATATGTCTCGACAACTTAGGAAACTTTGCGTTGCTTTGTCGCATTTGTCAAATCCACTTGCTGATCCTCGCGTTCAGAGCTTGTAAAGCGCAGGCGCGGCTTTGCCCGTGGGCAGATGCAGCGTTCTTGTTTCACATTCAGATGTTTACTAATTGTTGATTAATGTTTATTAATATTTGTTAATATTCATTAATGTTTATTAGTGCTTCTTGTTTCTGATGCGAGCCGTGACCTCGCTTGGCCAGGATGATTGGCCAACATGCGACAACCGCGAGTGCCTTGCAGAAGACTTTTAACAAAGTTTTTTTCAAAGACCAACGACTACACAGCAAACTCGTGGAGACATGATTCCATACGAGGGATAGATTGCGGAATGCTTTGATTGACAGATGCTTGTTTTCGTCTCCTCTTGCTGTCACATGCCTTCAAAGTATACTGATTGTGCATAAGGCCGCATTGGCATAAACTGTGTTTTTTGCGTTGTTTGACACGCATGGGTGTACACCAATCATAATGCTTTGGATTTCTTTGCTAACGAATGTTATAAGCAAGGATTTAGGCCGTTGAGAATCGGGATCGGAAGACAAAGCATTGTGGTTCGAGAAACATCAAAAGGAGAGAACCATTTTTGTTTGTAGTGTATGCATAACCCGTTGATTTCCCAAGAATCATCTCACAATGAACAAGTGCATGCATGGGTGTGTATATGTACATATATGTTTATATATACACCTGTTACGACCAAATTTGTGACAAACATATCTGTCGTATCTGAATGATTCTGCATATATTCTGCTTATGCTGGTCGCCTTGGAGTGTTCTCTTGTTGCCTGTTGCGTCGCCGGTTGGGATTCCGCGAAGCCAACACGTTGCGATTTCAGGTTTCGTGATGATGAGACCGAACCTGGAGGCCTCAAACTCCTCGGTGTGAAGGAAAGTGCGCTTGGCACTTGGCTGCACTGAATCCTTCTGTCGCACTGCCAACAGAGTGCCTTCATTGATCTTCCTTGAGATCTTCCTTTACATTTTCCTTTAGATCTTTTCATCTTTCTTATTTTTTTATCTTCTTTCTTTTTCTCTTCAAAGCCTTCAGAGTGTGTCGAGCAAAGACTTCCCCTGGTTGCAGGTTTCTTTCCTTTGACTCCAGCAGCTCTAACTCATGAACATTTCTTCAAGCAGCTCCGAGAAGTGCTAACCGATGACTGCCCGTGACTTCGTTGAAAGAGAACATTTCGTTGAGGCGTTGTGTGTGTGTGTTCTTCTGTTGTGGGGAAAACCAAGGTGTCAAGCACAGGCGTTGGAACACAAGTGAAACAATGAAAAAGATGAACAAAGGATCAACAAGGACGAGAAACATTGATAAACAACATTTAGCAAGCAGTAGCGGTCGTGAAAGGAAAAATGACACACAGGGCAACATGTTGGAACTTGTGCCTGGGAATGCACGTCAAGGTGTTGTTGCCTTCCTGCTGCAACTTGAAAATTGAATTAGGTCAAACTTGGTTGGTAGAACGATTCCCCTGAACTGTTTGCATTCCAAGATCTCTAAATTTGGAAGCGCAGGCTTAAATGCACACTCTGAGCAACAAAGTGACATGAAACTTATGTACTCAGGGTAAGTTTGATTGTAACTAAGTTTGAATCAATAGAATCAATGGTCCAAATGGCATAAACCCAAACCCCCAAGCATCCCAAAGCCATCAAAAGCTTTTTCATTGGACCTGTGCAGCCCGTACACAGTCAGCATTCAGACGTGGGTTACCTTAGGCGCATTTTTGTGGAAGTCGGAGTGCAACCAGCTCCTGGGCTCATGCAGCTCCTTGGACTGGTGCTTTCAGACTCAACTTCCTCAAAGAATAAAGAATGTATTCAATTATTCAATTCTTCATTTATCATGTTTTGAATAAAGATTCAGATTTATCTTCATTTTGTCTCGTGTCTCTTCATTTCAACTTTCTTTATTCTTTCACATTTTCATGTAATTTTTTTGACTCTTCTTTCCACGACTTTCGTACAGTGAATGCTTCACTTTCTTTGCTCACATATTCTGCTGGAAAAGTCAAAGCAAACCAACTCAATATGTCCCAGTGTTGCAAAGGAATTGGTCTTCTACTTCCATATGGTTACGCTACTTCAACCATTCTGGCATTGTCCTGGCAATGGACCCAGTGATTGACTTCCTGGACCACCACTCTGATTCTTTGAAGAAGGACGTAATTCTGCAGTGCTTGGAGGAAAGAAAGAAAAGATCCTCATGATATCCATGATGGACGAAAGGGACACAAAGGGAGTACGAGGCAACGAGGATGCAAAGGTGACTGAAAGGATCCTCAGGAGTCTATGGTTTATTGAAACATCAATGTGTGAAGCACTTTCAAGTTTCGCCGATCTACAGGAGCCATGGTCTTCAATTTTGGGGAGAAGCTTAAAGGCCAATGTGGATGGCAGTGTTGATTCTGTGTTACTTGATGAGCGTGACAATTCGGTGGCTTTGCCAAAGTTTCTGTGCTGTTCTGTGCACGCTCAAGGTGAAGCATTTGCAGGCAAGACTTGGAGCGAAGAACACAGAAGCGCAGGCAGCTTCCAGCTCTTGCTATTCAAATCTGATTAGATTGTAGAATCCCTCTTTTTTGAAACTCTGAGGCTTGCAATGCAACATTTCGGCCTGTGTTTTCATGCTTGGCTCGGTTCCTCAATGGAGGCTGTACAAGATGGAAGCTCACCAGTTCAAGCCTTAGCTGTTCCTTTCAGATTTGGTTACTTCTTTCACTTCATTCTGATTCAGATTTCAGATCACCGGTACAGCATCTAATTGTCACCACTGGAATTCATTCAAAGGCAGCAGCAAATATGTATGAATTGTATATATATATATACAAATGTATTTATAACTGTACAAACATTGCTATTTCTGAATGCTGTATTGTGCTATGTTCTACCGTCTTGCACTATGATAGATTATGTTATTCTACATTTTGATACATTCTGATACATTCTGTTCCATTATTAGATGTTGGGAAGGTATGTGCAGACTTAGGTGACTTAGGTAGGATATGCCGAGGGATTGCCAAGCGCACCTCAAAATTGCAAAGCTTAGCACACCCACACACATGCACACAGCCGCACCAGCGATACCGCTATGCTAGAAGCTGAGGACAAGTGCATAAAAAGGATGTGATTGTGTTTTTTGCGGCTCTCATGTAAATTGTTGTTTGTTGTTCATTTGTTTGGTTTTTCACTCCAGCCATCTTCAGCTTCCTGTTTCATACGTTGTTGTGGTTGTTGTTGTTGTTGTTGTTGTTGTTGTTGTTGTTGTTGTTGTTGTTGTTGTTGTCGTGGTCGTGGTCGTGTTCGTGGTCGTGGTC
>VSDK01021883.1:51500-67530 GCA_009767595.1 Symbiodinium kawagutii
AATTACATTCCTGGCTCGCTCGCACACACATAAGCATGCGAGGCCCCACGTGCTCAGAGACCCTGATTTTAGACAACTTCACCTGGGCTCAGTGTTTGGGACCGTCGCCGTCGTTCTCAATGTTTCGATCTGTGTCCTGACCTGAGTTTTGAGCGGCCCGGTTGGGGTTGTGCTTGGCTTCGTCTAAATGGCAGCCTTTCCAAGCTGTGTTCCTGTGGGTGTCATGGGTGTCTTGGTCTTTTTTCGAATCGCTACTCTACTCGTCAAGCAAGCCAAGCAGCCAAGCCAAAGCAATTCCTGCATTGACATTTCCAGCAGCATAAACAATTTAAGCAATATCAAAAGAACGCACAACCGGACAAGCACGGTGAGCACAAGCCAAAACCAACGCAAACATAAACTATAACAAAGCAGGCACCAACGAGCTACTACAACTGAGCAGACAAACAGCTCAACACACTATGTACATGTGAGTGCGACTACAGTATACGATATCAAAGCAACGCCATAGATTGCGGAAATCGCATTTGTTATATACCCTAAAAAGAGCGCTGCACTTTTCGCATACACATACACCTACATGTTATATGTATACGTAAATTTAATATATATATATATATATACACACATATATTTCTCTGCTGCACATGCATGTGTATATGTACGGTAGCCGGTAGCCTCTCTTGAAGTGACTACCTCTTGAGCAAGTCCTTTGGTACCACAAAGTTGGGAGTCGAGGCATTGCAAATGTGCTTCAGAGCACATGTGAAAATTGTGTATATAGATGACATCACACTTGCCTCCCTTGCTGGAGATCGCGCCTTAACCACGATGTTCATGTACTTAACCATGATGTTCATGTTCTTAACCACGATGAGTTTGTACTTAACCCCGACATTCGTGCAATTAAATTTATGATCATTGCGTACCATAAGCTTCCAAAACCATCATTTTTCCTGCTTATAACCCATATTTTGGAAGGTAAAACCTGGCCTTTTTAGGGTTTTGGTTGCTGATGGTATTCATTGATTGCTGTACTTGGTGTAGGTTGTCAATCTTGGCTGCTTGAGTTGTCGTTGATCAACACAAACAAGCAATATTGGCCGTTGCGCCCATACTGTCCACCGTTGCGCCTGTATCATCTCATTCTTGACTTGGTTCTCAGATTTGTGGTACAGACCATCAATACACAGCATATTGTACAATTTCTGGTACTGTGTAGTGACTGGCCGTGATGAACATGTTGAACACCGTAAGTAAGTACAATGTATACCGTAGTTAAGATCCATTTTTTCAGCGTGGTTCTGGCATAAAAATCGTGGTTAGAGAATGCGTAAAATCCGTGGTTAAGTCCACCCGTGCCCGTGCCCTGGCTGAGGTCAAGCTTCTTTGCGAAAGCGGAGCTGGAGTAGATAACCCATCACACCCGTGCTATCGTGTGCGCAGGCAGGTCATTCTCTTTCACACGCAGTGCTTTACAAGAACAGACACAAAGACATGCTCGGATGAAACAGTTGCATCTCGCCAGGCAAAACTTTGTTGCACTTGTTGAGATACATTTTGTTCAGGCGTTCTTCTTGGCCAGAAGTGGAATATACAGCGCCAAGTATGACCTTTGACACAGTTTGGAAAGAACATTTGAGTCTTGGACTTAGTCAATTGGGGTTTGGATTTTGAAAGGTCTGCACATACGAAGTCGCCTTATATTCCTGCCGAAAAGGCAAAGTTAAACCATCCAGACACATTCATCCTGATGACCTGGTTGAGAAGGCCAAAGTTGCAGATTGTAAAAAGACTGAGGCGGCAGACACATTGACTTCTTGGATGCTGGCAGCAATTTAGCCCAAACGTCCCTTCATCGCAGACATGCGCACTAGCAGTGACTAGCACTTGGACTTTTTGCATGTTTGTACTCAGAAAGAACTATCTGCTGTTGGGTCTCCAAATCCGCGGAGCTTGCGTTAGTGCTTTGAGATAGTGAGGCTTGAAGGATTTTCGAAGATCATTTCTGCGAGAGCATTTACTGTACTTGCCTTCCGAATTGGAAAGTCATGGACCAAAACAGATCTTGAAAAAGTGGTGACATATTTGGACAAGTTCGAGTACTTCTCCATGTTTCGCTTGGTGTGTGCGAGCCTCAGCACCAAAGTAATTGCTTACGACTTGGGTAACTTAGCTCATGCTGACTTCAGAGCACACCTTTGATTGAGGCAAAGACAGCAGTCAAGTTGGTACTTTCTCTTACCATGGTCCTGGTGGAGCAAAGAATGGGCCAACTACGTACTTGCCTTTGAGTTCGATGGATCTTATCAACGTCATCGACTGGGAGAGGATGCCTTTGCCGCAAGATGTGATTTCTTTGGATCTTCGACAACCCGAGGTCTTCAAAACTATCCAGCTGGGTGATGTGCAATGCGATGCTGAGGAATCGGGAGCCTGTGCGGCCGATGATGATCAGTGCAGAGCAGATGCGGTGTCAAAACCCCCGGAGCGGCCACAGCTAGCGCGAGTGACAAAAGCGGGATCTCGATCGATCACATTGGAATGGAGACCACACCCTGAAGGTCCCAGTCCTGACGGCTATTTGTTACGAGTGGAGCCAGGTGCACTGGAAGAGACGATTGACCATGACACTTTTGACGCGCTGAGCAGTGTGCAGTCTCACACGATTAACGGTCTTCGGCCAGGGATGGAATATACCATCAGTTTGCGAGCATTAGGCATTGGAGGGGAAAGCAGCAAAGTCACTCTTTCTCATCGAACAGCAAGAGAAGAAGTTCCATCAATCGATTCTCCTTACGACATCATGGAAGGCATGCACTGCGGTATGGGTGCTGCGGAAGAAGTTCAGCCTGCTGGTCCCAGTCCTTCTGGTGCTTCCTACTTTCCAGGTCTTGGGGACCTTGATGGCTGTCGCAGTCGTTGTGAGAGCAACAGGCAGTGCGTTGCTTTTCAGGTGAATGCTGGAAATGCTTGTTGGTTATATCGTCGAAAACCTTCGGAGCAAAAGGCCTCTAGGCCAAGATCTGAACCTGGTTGGTGGTGTGCTGTTCGGAACGAGTGAATGGAGTGACAGTATGACCACCGTTATTGCCAGGCTTAGTTGCCAACGCTCGCAGAAGCCTCCAAAGCGTGGCTTAAAATGTAAGTGCGACTGCACGCTGTGTAAGATCCAGTCCCTGGAATGATTCTTTACCGCAGTGGCATTGCTGTCATGCTGTGTCTACATCTCCAGGTGTATGTTGTGATATGTGCGCAAGGTATATGTACATATGTAAACATAGATGATATATGTACAAATGGATCGATCTCTTTCTGTAGCCATGGAATGTTGCAGGCCTTTCGAACTTCCTGGAAAGCAGGTGATATCGCAGATTTTGTCAAGAAATTGGAGGTGATCCTGGGACGGTACAACAGATCTTCGGTATCGATCCTTGCCACTCCCTGCTAAGCCACAAAGAATGACTACGTTTCTATCAGTTTCAAACGCTAGTGCTACGCAGAGCTGTGCGCATTTCCTTTTGGAATGGGCTAGCTTGGGTCCTGTGAGGCTTGCAGCGACAATGCCCTACCAGCAGCTTTTCTGGGCCGTTTTGCTGAGTACGCCGCCTATCTTGGACACCAATTTTTTGGGTGACTTGTGAATATGATGTCAGGCATACTGAAGAAATGCATCCTGCAATCCTCGCAAGGTGGGACATGAATTTGCTTTCCTATGTGCGATGCTATGATGTGTTGCAATGTGCCATAATTGTAATATGAAATATGCCCTAAGATGTGGATGGATGAACATCTCAACAAGGACAATTTTGTTCATTTTTTTGAATGTCCACAAGGGCTGCAAGATTTTGACGCTCAAGCATATGTGTGTTTATGTTACATAATTGTGTATGTATGTCTATATAGGTTATGTATATTTCATACATATAATATGTACGTACCTCGTACCCTCCAACCAATAAATTTTGAGTCCTCATCTTGAATGAAAAACCTTCAGACCATTTCATTTCAGCATTCAAAATCTTCAGAGACACCGCGTTTGAGCGCGCCTGCTTGCCGCTTTCAATGCCATATCTTGACTGGATTTTGTTCCTGTCATACAAGCTACGCTGGATAATCTAATCCAAGAATGACATTTGTACCAAAACCACATAAACCTAAGCATTTGAGATGTAAAAACATATGCACTAACACAAACAATTTGAGAGGTGACAATACTACTCTGAGACTCTTTGGAAAGCAAGCAAGAAGGCACAATTTCTTAGAGCTCTTGGCAATCCACGCCCTCTCCGAGACATACTTATTTCCTTTTCGTCTCAACTGTTTTCTTGAGTCTTTCTAGTTTTTCCCCAAACAATTTACTCATGTTTACTCTGCAATTACATACAATTACATACTAAATGTACATAGATCCATGTATTCCATTCCATGACCTTGAATGACATGATAAAGGCTGCACCGAATGTTTGTTGCCTGCGTGCATTGCATTGTGAAGCTGCAGATTGCTGCCGCTGGCGCAGAAATTGGTTCAGGCCAACTGTGAGGACTGGGGCAGTTGACGGGCAGAATTCGATAAAGCTAAGAATTTGATAATGATTCAAAGGTAGATAATAGAGGATAATAGAAGAGTAAAAATTAGATAAGAATTAGATAAATGTAGAATTAGAATTAGAGTCTTAGAATCAGAAGAAGTAGAGAATTGCGGTAGGTTACAAGGGGTTACAGTAGGTCAAAGGTCAAGACTTCGGAAAGGCCGGTGAGATCTGGTCAGACAAATGTGCACGAAAAAGATTTTGGTGCTGCATAACATGCACACCCACGGAAACCAAATTTGCAACGCTTTGGAAATAGTTCGCTTGAAGAATTCATGGAAACTTGATGCTGGTGAGAGTTGAGGAGCATGCAGTGGCAGCCGTTCGCTTCGCACTGCAGTTGCTAAATGTTGGAAGCTCAGAGTTGAAACCTCTGAGCATTTGGTGATGCAGGTAACGTTGTGAGTTGATTTTGTTTTGCATCCCTTCTGTTGCATTCTTTTGAGGGTGGTGCCAAGAATGTCTTTGTCTTGTAATTATTGTCTTGACGTCTCTTGATTTTCCTTGTCTTCAGCCTGGGCTGTCTTTACCTGTTCAAATGGTTTCACTGAGAGTCAAGTGCCATAGCTGGGTTCGACGACAGTGCCGCCGTGAGGGCAAAGTACTTCCACCCATTTTTTTCAGGAGCGTTCTGGCAATGGACCACAAATCTAAGAGGACAAAAGCCAATGCCTTTTCCTGATTCCAAAATTGCTGCAGAAAAGTAGTTGCTTTTCAAAAATTATGCAGACGCCAATCCGCAATGCATGACAGTGTTGGCATGTCAATGTGAAACGACCCACAAATGCAATGTTTCATGTATGACAATTTGGGAAAGATAGTGATTGGTCACGCTGACGCGCTGATTGAAGCGTGTGGCTTGTTTGAATCATCACTTGAGTATGTGTAGTATGTGTAGTATGTGTAGTATGTGTAGTATGTGTAGTATGTGTAGTATGTGTAGTACGTGTTTGTTTTGTAGAGAGTGAATTGTTTTCTCAACGCAGCTTGGCAATCAGACTTCGCACTGTCGAGTTTTAGGTCTCCTGGCCTGGTGTTGCAGAAGCCTTGAAGAATGTTTCAACTCCGCGAGCTCATCCCTCAGAACCCCTCAGACCTGTCTGTTTGTTTCGGTATTTTGGCAGTGAAAGTGGTACTATGTGGTACCTAC
This sequence comes from Symbiodinium kawagutii, assembly GCA_009767595.1. Lineage (NCBI taxonomy): Eukaryota > Dinophyceae > Suessiales > Symbiodiniaceae > Symbiodinium > Symbiodinium kawagutii. Next base: position 57,243 of record VSDK01021883.1, read on the forward strand.
ATAGACGTTTCTTACGTACATGTACTACATTTGATTGACTTACTTATAAACTGTACGTACATATAGACACACAGACACACGGCCATAGATACGAATGTACATATGGGCGTGCAGATCCAGTGTATGAGTATCTACTGTACATATCTACATTTTGCGTTGGGATAGCCAAATAGTGAATTCTTTCACCCATGGTGTGTTACTTTGTGTTGCGCACTTCCAAGCTCTGCCTACCTTGTCACTATCAAGACAGGAGTCACTGTACATTGAATTGTATAAGATGTACAAGATCTTCAATAGAGCATTTCATAGAAGCAGACTGGATACTGCATTAGACGCTTCAGATGCCTAGCTGCAGGTTTTCTTCAAAGCTTGCGAGGAGGTTGTTATTCACCTCCAATCGATGTGACAGCCTTATTCCATGCGTTGGCTTGGACGCAGTTCTTTGCCAGGCTTCTTTTTCGAGTCACAATTTTGCTGAGACTTCTTAGAGCCCCAAGGTTCTCCGTTGTCAAGACCCTTTCTCGATCAGTCAAAATCTCCAAAACCAACGGTCCGCTGGCTCTGACCTCGGCGATGCAAAGGAATCTCCAGACGAAGCAAAGGGAATTTCTTTGTATATATATATATATATATTCCTGTATCTCGCTTTCTTTCAAAGCACATGAAGCAGTCAGTTCAAGCAGTTCTTTTTCATGGCTGTGTCATAGAAAGGCCCCTCTGTGCAAGAGACTCAAAGGAAATCTTGAAGAGGCTTTCAGGGGACCGTTGGGAAGTTGCTGGGCGGTTGGAGTCTTGAACCACTGGCCATTCAACAAGTTTCCTATGAGGTGAGGGGTTGTATAGATTTGTCAAAAGATCACAACGCACATGACAGCGACACCAACACCGGACCAGGCAAATAGCAGGGCAGTTTAGTTCCTGACCTCACCGATCACCACTGCGCAGGCAAGTAGCCGCACAGGGTCCCCGAAGTGGTTCCTTCTATATACTGCCAACTTCCAGCAAAATGGAAGTCTGGTTCCAGTTCCCGCATTGCTCCGCCCTATGAGCAAGATAGGACCGATAGGATACAGCTCTGGTCCCTGAACTTCTCCGCTGCATTTTTGGTCCCTCAACTGATTCACCTGACACTACCAGCTGTCTAACACATTAGGAGTGCACTTCTAGTCTCTCACTTTGCCTACTGATGGTCGCCACTTTGCCCACCTTGCCCGCCTTGATGACTTTCTTTCGTTGGGTTTTTGACAGCTCTGGAAAGGTGTTTTGGAACCCATGTGGGTGGGGATCTGGTTCGATTTGAACTAATTTGTTACAGACTGTACCTTTCTGATGAGAGAAATCCGATCAGACTCATGACTTGACGCTTTTGTCCGGTCAAGCTGGCTGACTAGTCTGGGTTAGGTATGCCCTTCGGGAAAGAGTAAGCATGTTGGTCAGCAGGCTTTTTGTCAAAAAAATTGACGGCAATTAAGTGGAAAGCCTTGCTTCCGCCTTCGTGGGTGCAGCGAGGCTTATACCATTTTGCAAGTTGCCGGAAAATCGCAAATTCAAAATCTCACACATCCAAGATTTCTCCAGGCTTGGATTCCCTTTTTTTAAAAACCGAGTCCAAACTCAGACCAGTCATAGCCCTTTCTGAGCAACGCTATAGTGTCAAAAAACATTGACAACTCATTGAATTTCATGGGTTCCCTTCGGTCCCCTTCGGTCCCCTTCCGTTCCCTTCGGTTCCCTTCGGTTCGCTTCGGTTCCCTTCGGTTCCCTGCGGTTCCCTTCGGTTCGCTTCGGGTCCCTTCGGTTCCCTTCGGTTCCCTTCGGTTCGCTTCGGTTCGCTTCGGTTCGCTTCGGTTCGCTTCGGTTCGCTTCGGTTCGCTTCGGTTCGCTTCGGTTCGCTTCGGTTCGCTTCGGTTCGCTTCGGTTCGCTTCGGTTCGCTTCGGTTCGCTTCGGTTCGCTTCGGTTCGCTTCGGTTCGCTTCGGTTCGCTTCGGTTCGCTTCGGTTCGCTTCGGTTCGCTTCGGTTCGCTTCGGTTCGCTTCGGTTCGCTTCGGTTCGCTTCGGTTCGCTTCGGTTCGCTTCGGTTCGCTTCGGTTCGCTTCGGTTCGCTTCGGTTCGCTTCGGTTCGCTTCGGTTCGCTTCGGTTCGCTTCGGTTCGCTTCGGTTCGCTTCGGTTCGCTTCGGTTCGCTTCGGTTCGCTTCGGTTCGCTTCGGTTCGCTTCGGTTCGCTTCGGTTCGCTTCGGTTCGCTTCGGTTCGCTTCGGTTCGCTTCGGTTCGCTTCGGTTCGCTTCGGTTCGCTTCGGTTCGCTTCGGTTCGCTTCGGTTCGCTTCGGTTCGCTTCGGTTCGCTTCGGTTCGCTTCGGTTCGCTTCGGTTCGCTTCGGTTCGCTTCGGTTCGCTTCGGTTCGCTTCGGTTCGCTTCGGTTCGCTTCGGTTCGCTTCGGTTCGCTTCGGTTCGCTTCGGTTCGCTTCGGTTCGCTTCGGTTCGCTTCGGTTCGCTTCGGTTCGCTTCGGTTCGCTTCGGTTCGCTTCGGTTCGCTTCGGTTCGCTTCGGTTCGCTTCGGTTCGCTTCGGTTCGCTTCGGTTCGCTTCGGTTCGCTTCGGTTCGCTTCGGTTCGCTTCGGTTCGCTTCGGTTCGCTTCGGTTCGCTTCGGTTCGCTTCGGTTCGCTTCGGTTCGCTTCGGTTCGCTTCGGTTCGCTTCGGTTCGCTTCGGTTCGCTTCGGTTCGCTTCGGTTCGCTTCGGTTCGCTTCGGTTCGCTTCGGTTCGCTTCGGTTCGCTTCGGTTCGCTTCGGTTCGCTTCGGTTCGCTTCGGTTCGCTTCGGTTCGCTTCGGTTCCCTTCGGTTCCCTTCGGTTCCCTTCGGCTCCCTTCGGTTCGCTTCGGTTCCCTTCCACCCCCTTCCATGAAGGCCAAGGATTTCAAGCATTTCCCATTCGTGCTGCGCAAGGCCCTTGCAAATGTTGGGCGGCTTCGAGGCTGACAGACTGTGACCTGAACAAAAGGTGCTCGAGGATGCTTGGGGAGTGCGACTCGGCCACCGGCAGCATACGCATTGATATGATACGTATATTGTGTCTTATGTTAGATCCACATAGATCTATCTTCTCTGTGTATATGCAGTATATGATATTATATGCATATCATATAGAGATATTGACCTTCTGGTCGAAAGTTGTCAAGTTTGAAGAGCACCATCTTCCCTCGTAGCATTGAGTAGTATTTGGTCTCTTTGACCTAGATTCTGCAAACTGTAGGTGTGAACTTACTAGTACAGAATGAGTCGGTGTTTTCTCGGTAGATGCTTAGCCATCGATCTTATTAATTCTTCCGGTGTCGGTCATGATGTTCAAAACAGTCTACGGTATCTAGTCAGTCCAAAATATTGATTGCATACAAACCCTTTTCCGTTGTTGAAGATTGCCAAGCAAAACCAATAAGAATCAAAGGTGTGCGCACCAGAAATCACTTTTCACTTGCTTCTTTACCTGCCATTTCATGAATTCCAAATTTGAACCATTCACAATTTGACTTTTTCAAAATGTATTTGTTCATGAAGCTCAATTTCGAAACTGTTTCTGTTTAAGAAACCAGCCTGAAAAAATGACGATGTATGCAATTGATTTAGTGAGCAGAATTTTGGCGTTTTGGTGCTTTGCCCTCTTGCAATCGCTTCATGTGGAATCTTAGGGAAACGAAGGGGTCTTCTTTGATAGGGGGTTGTTTTAATTCATGTGTACCCCTTGAAGACTCCTTGATGACTCCCAAACAGTTCTGACTGGGCATGGCCTGGGAACAACTTAGGGTTCTCTGGGTGTCAGCTAGAACTCGCTAAGTTCGAGCCTCACAACTTGGGTCTTCAATGCAACATGTAATTGACCAATTCTCAAATAATCTTTACTTCAAAATGACACAGGGGGGCTCTTTTCTTCCAGGAAGAAAACTGTGAATGATGAAACTTAACTTGCTGGCAGCTGGAAACAGCAATGGCACATCCAGAATCCAATTGATACTCCTGACAAGGCTTCGCACTAGCCTAGTGCGTGCTGGAAAAATCTTGTTAATGGTGGGACCATGTAGGTGACTGATTTAGTGAGCATCATGTTGGCATTTTGGTGCTTCCCGCGTGTTTGCAATCGCTGCATGTGGAAGAGGGATGAATCATGCGATTTGAAGGCCATGAATGATGAAACTGAATTTGCTGGCAGCTGGAAACAGCAATGGCACATCAAGAATCCAATTGATACTCCTGACAAGGCTTTGCACTAGCCTAGTGCGTGCTGGAAAAATCTTGACAATGGTCGGACTATGCAGGTGACTGATTTAGAGAGCAGCATGTTGGCATTTTAGTGCTTCCCGCGTGTTTGCAATCGCTGCATGTGGAAGCGGCATGAATCATGCGATTTGAAGGCCATGAATGATGAAACTGAATTTGCTGGCAGCTGGAAACAGCAATGGCACATCAAGAATCCAATTGATACTCCTGACAAGGCTTTGCACTAGCCTAGTGCGTGCTGGAAAAATCTTGACAATGGTCGGACTATGCAGGTGACTGATTTAGAGAGCAGCATGTTGGCATTTTAGTGCTTCCCGCGTGTTTGCAATCGCTGCATGTGGAAGCGGCATGAATCATGCGATTTGAAGGCCATGAATGATGAAACTTAACTTGCTGGCAGCTGGAAACAGCAATGGCACATCAAGAATCCAATTGATACTCCTGACAAGGCTTTGCACTAGCCTAGTGCGTGCTGGAAAAATCTTGACAATGGTCGGACCATGTAGGTGACTGATTTAGAGAGAAGCATGTTGGCATTTTAGTGCTTCCCGCGTGTTTGCAATCGCTGCATGTGGAAGCGGCATGAATCATGCGATTTGAAGGCCTTGAATGATGAAACTTAACTTGCTGGCAGCTGGAAACAGCAATGGCACATCCAGAATCCAATTGATACTCCTGACAAGGCTTTGCACTAGCCTAGTGCGTGCTGGAAAAATCTTGACAATGGTCGGACCATGTAGGTGACTGATTTAGTGAGAATCATGATAAAGTGCTGCTGGTTCCCGCGTGTTTGCAATTGCTGCATGTGGAAGCGGCATGAATCACGCGATTTGAAGGCCATGAATGATGAAACTTAACTTGCTGGCAGCTGGAAACAGCAATGGCACATCCAGAATCCAATTGATACTCCTGACAAGGCTTTGCACTAGCCTAGTGCGTGCTAGAAAAATCTTGACAATGGTGGGACCATCTAGGTGACTGATTTTAGAGAGCAGCATGTTGGCATTTTAGTGCTTCCCGCGTGTTCTCAATCGCTGCATGTGGAAGCGGCATGAATCATGCAAATTGACTGCCGCGCATGCTGAATTTTGATTGCAAAAGCCAACCATCAGATAATTTGAAGGAAGACAAATGACTGTGCTGGTTTGATTGGATAGGGATTACAACCACCACGGGCGTGAAGAAGACAGCGTGGATGGAGGATTTTTTAACAATGGCAGTTCCAAATGAGTCAGTTGGAACACCTAGATGCGCTGTTTGTTTTTTTTCAAAGAAGGGTCAAAAACTGAAAGTTTGCTTGAGTGAGGTCCAAACCAAAACCAATTGAATCAAACAGCATCGTGTACAATTCTTGAGAACAGCATTGTCTTCCTTCGAGGAATGTTCCACAAGGGTGTCCTCCCAGAGTGCCCATAAGAATGTCTCCATCAAGGCGTGTTAACTCGATTGTCTCCACAATGTGTCTTCCACAAAAGTGTGCCCGGCGGTGTCACTCCCGTGTCTTCCAAGACAGTCCCAATAACAACCTACAGCATGTCTTCAAAGTACTGCCAAGGATGTTTCGGCAGAGTGTCTCCACAATATTTTTTTCACAAGAACGTATTCCACGTCTCGAGAACATTTTCCTTCAGAGTGTCTTACAAGAGTACAGTCAGTACAGTACACTTTTTCTCCTGGCAAAGTGTCACAAATCGTCTCCCTCAGTCCTCCGCAAGCCTGCCTGGCAAGGTTGTCTTCCTTGGGTGCTTCACAAGAGTCTCCTCACAAGATATCTTCCAAGGTGTCCGCACATATATATAGGCCTTTCCCCGCAAGACTGTTGTTCAAGAGTCTCTCCACAAGATTGTCTTGCAAGACTATCTTCTGAGACTATCCCCCAATAGAGTCTACCCAACATTTAATTTCTTATCGTTTTTTTGTTCACCCACTTTTTCTCCGCAGAGGAGCAATTTCCATGCTGAAAGCTGGCTCTTGTTCCTGCATCCTCAGGTCTGCTCGTAGCTGGAAACAGCAAGAGCACGTGATGCTTCTGTCAGGGCTATGTTTTTTGCAATTTGCAAGACAATGAATTGAACACATCACGATGAGATGCGGTAGTTGATCCTTGGAACTGCAGTATTTGCACCTTGCCCTGTTGCAACACATATGTCTACTGTCTATGCGTGTATGTCTTTTGGTTCAAGGGCGTAGCGGTCATGGCTTAAGGCCTGACTGCTTCCCCAATAAATGAGAACAAAAACATGGTAAGATAAAGGATGAGATCACAGAACCCATTGAAAAGGACACCCTTTGAGGAGGTACAATCCAAACTTGGAGCAAGAGCACCAAAATAGGTCAATTGGATTCAGATGGCAATGTCTGAATATCAATGCCTTTTCGCTAGACCTGGCTAGAACTGAGCTACTTGCGGTGAGAAAGCCCGATCCTGAGTTCTCTGTGCAGAGCTGACCATGTATTGAAGAGCGAGGGGAGGGGCATGTGCGTGCAGAATAGCCCCCACTCTTGCACAACCCTTGGGATTGTTGGGATCTTGAGAAATTGGAAGACGACTCTCTTATATAGATGACTTAGTTCCACCTTTGACCGTTTGATGACAGAACTGTAAACACGGTTGCACCCTGGTTTTTTTGGCCATCCTCATCTCTCATCTCTCATTTTTGTTTTCTCTCTCTCTCTCTCTCTCGTGTTTCAATCTCTTTGGCAGATCCGCCAGGTTGGTACCTGAAGAAGTCTTGGCAGCGCAAGATGGAGGCTACCAGTGGATCAAGATTTGCTTTAAGCTAAGAGCCGCGAAAATGTCTGCACTTGTTTTTCCTTTTGTAGGCTCTCAGGCTTTTCCGATAGTTCGGTCTTTTTGGTAGGTGCAGACCCGTTGGCGAGCCAAACTGTTGGTTTTTCCGCGGATTATAGTAATATTGTACTGTATTGTACTACTATTATTGTACCAAGTTTGGAGCGCCAGGGATCCACATAGACCAACCAGTTAGATGCAGGGGTATTAACCACTGCTCAGCCGAAGTTGACGGCAAACTCTCCCATGCATTGCTGATCAAAAGGTGCAGACACAATATGTTTTCTCGCAGAGAAACATGTCCGGGAGCTACCCATACAATGAAGAGTTGAATAGAAGACTTCAAAGATGACTCTTAGGCGTGATTAGCGTATGGATGACGATGAGACTCTTCAGAATGCTCTGTTTGAACGTCTGTGCAACGACATCAGGAGTCCCAGAAGGTGACTGTTTCTGTCCTCACCGTCGGTGGCACTGCAGAAGAGGCAACTGCAACATCCATTGATTCTACGTAGATGAACTATGAATAACTATGAATAACTGAATAACTATGAATAACTATGATATGTCATGTGTACTATGATGTACTTGTAGTAGCAAGGCTTCGTCACTGTTGGTTGAATCTGCTACTGTACCATGGGTACAAATTTGTTGAACAAATTTGTTGCCACGGGTCGCCTACAAATAGCATGTTTGTGCCAGCCCTGGAAATTGTAAGGCAATTCTCATCATCGTTCCGAGTGAAGTGCCATTGGGTGATGTGAAGAAGGCCAGACGAAAACAGTTCTGCCAGCCCTATCACGTAATGGAGTCATTGGTGATGTGCCTTGTAAACACGTGAGCTCGGGAGGCTTTGGCAGATATGTTTGATCGTCCGGAGGCTGGAGTTCTCTTGAAATCTTTGTTAGCTTTTTTGTCTCAGAACATAAAACACACGTCACATAGAAACATAAAGCACACGTCACATAAGGAGAGTGCAAGTAGTTCTTCACAGCTTCTTGAGGAGTTCAGTTGTAGATCAATTGCCCTGTTTCCTATTTGAGCCTACTGTGCAAGTCTGAACTTCAGTCAGTTGGTGTATGCAGATCGCTACGGACGGACGGTTTCTGAAGAAAATGCCCAATGGTGTCTTCCTGGCATGGATTTGCCTGGATTTGTACTGAGAGACTTCCCAACTCCCAAAGTGAGGAAATCAATGCGCCAGGCAACAGTGAACATGCACGACAATCAGAAGCTTGGATCCAGGACAGACCTGTGCATAGGCTTCCAGCAATTTCCAGCAGCATACACAGCGCACGTGTTCCAGGAAGGAACTTCTTTACGAAGGCCCAGCATTGGCACTAGCGCCGGAGGCCACGCCACTCCTTTGCACAGAAAGTGACCGGAAATTACATGTACTCAAAAAGTAACTTGAGTGGGTAATTTCATATATCTTGAGTTTGACATTTAGACAGAAATTACATGGAATTCGCTTCATCATTGCCTCTTCATGGTACGCTGAACAGGGTGCATAGCAAACCTTCAGCCGTGCAGGCAGTGCCGTTGATCTCACTAGAGGATTTTGATGGCCAAAAGCTGAGCATTTTGATCGAATACAGTACTCGCTACTACCATCTACTACCTAATACACCTCAGAGTTGACTCAGCTTTCCTTTGTCGACACATCTCTCGTCCCAGAGAATGCTTCAAGTCTGCCCACTTGTAACTTGAAGTATCTTGACTTGAAGTGCGCTCCGCTTCCAACTTTGCAGGTTTTGATGAGAACATGGAGGTCCAATCTCCGCGTTCGTCCTTTGGCCAAGTCAAAGTTGATCATGTCACAGTGTGGTGATGTGTCTTGATGTGTCTTGTATAGTCACGGACCATTCACAAGTTCACTGCAAGCCCTCACTGAGTTGCAAGTCAACGCACTTTCCCTTGAGAATCTGTTGTTTCTTCGGTATGGGCTGTCTTTGTGCCGTGAAATGCTTATTTTTTGAGAATGTCAAAGGCACCAAGGGACCAGAAAGAGACAGAATCACGAAAGTTAGCATTGGTTATTTGAGCTATGCTTACTTTCGATGACTGAATCGTGTAGTGCTGAGGGGTGGTTGTCCACTGAATCGGGATTCTTACCCTGTCAACTTCTGTGTTGGTGCAGCTCCGAGTCTTCGTTACAATCCCTATCACTATCACCTTCCCCCCACCGCGGTCCACTCCACCCCACAATTAGGTCTGATTGCGTCACTAGAATTACCAAAGGTGTTGCAGCATCACTGCCATCACCTCCTCCCGCTGGTAGTGCGAAGCGCATCACTGCATGACTGTGATTCTGCAAGACATATTTCTTTACCCCGCTACCAGTCTGGCACTAGAACATGAGAGCCTGGCGCATTATGACACACTCACAGCAGCACAGAATGAGTTGCTGTTTGCCGCACGTTTTCCCAAAGTGCTGCTCTTTCAATACCTTTCGGCGCAACCTCGAGCCAAGCTGAAATTTTTGACAAAAGCTGAGTGCTGCAAGAAGTTCCTTGTGATCATTCGATTCCTGTGTCAGATTGGGTGCGCAGGCAAGGAGTCTCCACTGTTGTGCACCACTCTGCATACTTTCAGCCCTCGGAGCAATCATCAGAACGTGTCCTAAATGCCCTCGCAGATCCGAAAGCAATTGCTGCAATTCAATTCTAAAACAATTATCTATACTTTCATGCCTGCGTACCTTCGAACTTTTGTACTGCCCATCCACGTGTTTCACTAAAATCATCGCGATGCAACAAGACCCTGCTTGTAGTCATCAAGCGTCATAGTTTCTATCCCCAGGGCCTCAAGTCCTCTTGGAGTCCAGAAAATACAGATAAATTTGAAGACAAATGAAGGACACGAAAAGACACATTTGAAGATTGGAAGCAGAAGCTTTCTCCAGGGGCCTTTGCAGAGCAACTAAAATACATCACCAGTCCTTGCCATGCGTTTCAAGAACAAGGCAGGTGTGGAAGGGAACAAGCTGAGCTTTAAGCGTGCCTTTTGAATTCCTGTGCACTTCAAAGAACATCTAGATCGGAGCACTGTAGGACATATAATTGGAAGATATGGCAAGGCACACAAAAGTGAAAATGGCAATATCAAACATATTCAAAACAATGAAAAAGGAGGAAAGGAGGAAAGGAGGAAAGGAGGAAGGGAGGAAAGGAGGAAAGGAGGAAAGGAGGAAAGGAGGAAAGGAGGGAAGGAGGAAAGGAGGAAAGGA
>VSDK01021883.1:67968-79943 GCA_009767595.1 Symbiodinium kawagutii
GAGGAAAGGAGGAAAGGAGGAAAGGAGGAAAGGAGGAAAGGAGGAAAGGAGGAAAGGAGGAAAGGAGGAAAGGAGGAAAGGAGGAAAGGAGGAAAGGAGGAAAGGAGGAAAGGAGGAAAGGAGGAAAGGAGGAAAGGAGGAAAGGAGGAAAGGAGGAAAGGAGGAAAGGAGGAAAGGAGGAAAGGAGGAAAGGAGGAAAGGAGGAAAGGAGGAAAGGAGGAAAGGAGGAAAGGAGGAAAGGAGGAAAGGAGGAAAGGAGGAAAGGAGGAAAGGAGGAAAGGAGGAAAGGAGGAAAGGAGGAAAGGAGGAAAGGAGGAAAGGAGGAAAGGAGGAAAGGAGGAAAGGAGGAAAGGAGGAAAGGAGGAAAGGAGGAAAGGAGGAAAGGAGGAAAGGAGGAAAGGAGGAAAGGAGGAAAGGAGGAAAGGAGGAAAGGAGGAAAGGAGGAAAGGAGGAAAGGAGGAAAGGAGGAAAGGAGGAAAGGAGGAAAGGAGGAAAGGAGGAAAGGAGGAAAGGAGGAAAGGAGGAAAGGAGGAAAGGAGGAAAGGAGGAAAGGAGGAAAGGAGGAAAGGAGGAAAGGAGGAAAGGAGGAAAGGAAACCATGCCATTGCAAACCCGAACGAATTGGATTACCTTTTTGCCCTGCAACGAAACGCAGCACCGTAAGGGTCCTGGAAGTGATCTCCATAATGGAGTGATCTCCATTCTGTCCCCAGAGCTTCAATTTCTTGGCACACCACGTTTCGCGACCTGGTTTTTATACAAGATTGAAATCAATTTGAAATTAGATAGTCTAAAATGTTCCTTACATGTGTAGAGATAGTTTTAATAATTTCTTTTCTAAAGTTTGTTGTGCTTAGGCTCCGGGCTATGGAGCTTCAAGGCATCAAGCAGGATGTTCGGGCCCGAGGTCACGTCACCGGTGCATTCCGCGTATTTTGTTTGCTAACTTGGATGTTTGAGGGTTTCATTCGTTGGTTTATTTGGTGGATTGGTTTTTGAGTCGTTTATATATATATAGATGCAATAGTTGAAGGGTTTGCCAAGCAACTACATTCCCCTACACATATGACATATGGTAGCGAACCTTTTGCTTTGGCGGCATGCGGCAAGAACACAATTGACTCAAGCAATTATTCTGCAAGATTGTTTCTACTTTGGCGAATCACTTTTTATTGAACAAGGACAAAACATGTGTTTGTTCAAGAAGGCAGAGGACAACCATGGCGAGATAAACATGCGCACTCATTTCCGGGCAAGCGGCAGGTTAACAGAGGGCCTTTGAGTCGATGTACTGTATATGTAGATGACATGACATCCATATACATGATATATGTACTGCATGTGTGTAAAAATTCATATGTCTTAAGTTTGCTTTTGTTTATGCCATGACATGTAGCAACTTTTGCACCTAGGTTTTGAAATGCAGGCTTTGGATTCGTAAGAAGCTAGCCAAAGCATCCCACCAGAAGCAAACTCCAAAGTAAAGGAACATGGGTATCCGATGGGTAACCAATCCAGTCAGGGGGTTTCTCTCCAACTTGGGTTTGGAAAAATGAAATCGTTTCAAAAAAGATGCTGTGCTGAACTGCTTGCTGGACTCGAGCTACCACATCCAAATCCATCGGCTTCGAACCAGATCAATCCAGCATAATCTTCATGGATTGTACTGGATATCAATTACAGTAATTATCTTTAATGAGCATGAATACTCAGAAGATATCATTATCATATGTTATCAGATCTCCAGGATCAGATGATCTTCATGGATTCCAGGTTCATAGAATACTAGTGGGGCTGTGGCCTCAGCAAGTCTCCATGCCATCAGAGTTTCATACCTCATGCAAACCTCGACCTTTCAAAAAGAGGACATTTTGTGCAGTTTTAGGACTGTAAATGTCTGGTGGGGGGGAAGTCCCCATTCTGTTTTGATTGACAGAATTTCCCCTTTTGAATCCTTTGAACCTGGTTTGGGAATTTTGACTGCTGTAAAATGTGACTCCGCATGTGAGACCCCTCCCTAATTCGAAGGGCGACGCCAAAGCAGTAGGGATGTGACAAATCATGAAAGGCCAAAGTGGAAGGAGGGATGTATTTGCGGATGCTACGACATACTACATAACGACAGGTTCTTAGGTCCTCGGGAAGTTCCAACAATCCAAAGGTGTCACGAATGCCAATGTCGTGCTTAGGAGCTCTATTATGCTCCACCAGAATGCTTTTGGGAGCATGCTCCTTAGTGCGGGATAGAACTGCCGCTCATTGCAGCACAAACTCCACGCAGCCAAAGTGGTGTGTTTGTGGATGTGTTGACGCTTTTTCATGGTGCATTGAGCTGAGCTCCCAGTGGGTGCTCGGCCCACAAATTGGCAGACAATTTCTGGATGTAGGTCATGCCTCCGTAAGAGAAGCACTGCTACAGGTCACGTAGTACGCAAGTGCATAGCTCGGACATGCCACTCTCCGGTTAGGCCAGGTTTGGACAACATGATCATAAACCTTCACCACGACTTCTTCGAGGCCTCGCTGTGAATACATTGTCTAATCATGTCTATGTTGCTTAGTCACAGTCGTGTAAAATGAACATGAACACGAATGTGAACTGATTGAATGTGAACGCTCTGAACTTTCACCAGGCTTGGAGACAGGACACCCTGGAGATGTGTCGTCTCCAGCGAGAATGGGTGATGTCTGAGGCCGGTGAGAAGACGAATCGCAACTGACACCTGCGATGTGATGCACTGCAGGACCCCGGAGAAGAGGCACAGCTGAACCCTCAGAATTCAATCAGAATTTCAAGTTGAATGCATTTGAATGCTAAGATTTTCTTGTGATTGAATGAAACCATAATCGAAGTTTTTCTGGTATTTTCTTGTGCTATGAATGATTGCTGGTCGAATCTGTGTTGCAATTCCATGACTCAGGCTAGACCAAAGGCACGAAAGCAGAGACTTGAAAATGTTGAGTCTGTTTTGTTTCTCAAAACACTTCAAACAGTGCAAGCTTTGAATTTGCAAGCAGGGTAATCTTACATCTCCTGACTCTTTGGCAGTACGCGAGAATGGATGATATCAGTCAACTCCAGTAGTGGGCCCAGCCTCGGAATTGTACCATGACGTGTACTCAAGGTGTACTCAAGGCGCCCTTGATGTGCGATGACGAGGCAAGCCAGAGGCCGGATCAGCCAGAGCCGAACCGCCGAGCACTGAAGTTCTTGACACAGCAGCAAGTCCAATGCACAGAAGCCACGAAGACAACACAAATGCACAGCGCAGCTAAGGCCAACCGAGAAGTCCCGCATACCGCGATTTTACAACACAGAAAGCCTGAAGCTTTTTGCGCAGTTTGCTTCAAGGCCACCAGGATCACAGAGGTGAAACACTTTCAAAGTCAACATTTTTTTGTCCTAAAAAAGGATCCTTAATCATCCTTAATCCTTATGCACTGGCAATGCTCTTAGGCAGTCCAGCCGAGCGAATTTGTGGGGTTGGAGGGAACTGGCAAGAGACCCAGGGGGGTTGGAACCGAGTCAAAAGCGTCGATCGTCAAAACTTCTGAAAACTCCGCGCTGTCAAGCAACGCTACGCTGTATGCTCTTCGACGATCACTGCCATTGGGGTGGATAGGATCAGATGGTATTTAGGGGCCACATCTTTCGAGTGCGATTCTTCTGCACAGGCCCAAGACAGGGCCCATCATAGGGTCATTGAATGACTTGAAAAAAGTTCCATGAATTTTCTTCAGCTCCTGGCAACTGGTTGGGCTTCGGCCTCCGAGTCGGTGCGAAGTTTTCATATTTGGCAATGTTTCATGCATTTGTAGTTCCTCAGTTCCTAGGTCCGGAATCTTAGAACCCTACAAGTCCAGTCCTCAACTGAAGACAGGTCTGAGCATCCAACCATCCAAGCGTCAAACGAAGATGTCAAGCAAAACATTATATACATATATATATATACATATACATAAAAAGTACAATTCTCTTTGCAAAAGGGGCATTGCAGGACTCTTTTATCGTTGGGATTTGCAAAGTGCTGCCACTGTGCAGTCAGTTGTGTGATGTTGTGCGTGTTTGAAGGTATCCTTTGACAATACAGTTTTTCGAGGCAGAAGAAGCTTTGACAAAGAATATAAAGAGTGAGATAGAAGACGGAGAAAGTAAGAAAAAGACATGTGAAACTTAGAGAAAGATCAGCTTGCTGCAACAACTGTTCTGACACCAGCGCTTGTGCATGTGAAGGGCCTCCAGTACTGGATGCAAAAGGACAAGGCTTCGCAGCTTTTCAAGCGGAGTTGATTTCACTGGAAGGAATCCTGCACCTGGGGATGAAACCAGATGAATCGACAAGATTTAGGAGCTAGGATGCCCTTCTGGTACAGGATTTCTTCCATGACATCAAGTGACATCAAGACATGATATCAAGACATGCAAAAGGCAGTAGCAAAGATGAAAGGCATGCTGTCCTACGCAACTGTGTGGTGCCAGGTCTTCGAAAGGCCGTATGAAGGTCAAAGCAAGTTGATGCTTGCGAGGCTCGGTGCAGATGCTTATGACTATTTATATCTATTTATATCTATTTATGACTTAGTTATGACTTATTTTTGACTTATTTTTGACTTATGACCACTTGGCCTCTTCTCCAAGATCTTCGCTTTGCGGCCAAGGATCAAGGAACAAAAGGAACAAAAGGAACGGTCGAAGGATTCGAGATCCAAAGGCACGTGAGTGGTTTGAGTTTCGTATGATTCGCCTATGGCAGGTAGCAGGTCTGGATAGGTTTGGTCTTGCAGAGTCAATCTCCCTGGGAGGCATTTCCATCCCAGAGCGCTTGGATTTGGACGTTGGAATCTCTTGGAATTTCTCATTTCCGTTTGTCCGGAGCTTGTCTCGGAATGATTGTGGATGCCAAGGCTCCAGGAATCAAAGTCAAAGACGCATCCAAGGAGGTTGCGAGGCCTGACTGAATTTCACCGAGGCTGCTTGACCTTGGCACTCGAAAGTTGGATTTCATCACGCCCATTGTGCTCACTTCATCTCACCTCTTCTTGAGCTATGAGCTCGCGTTTGGAAAACTAAGCAGGACCAAGAAAGGATTCTGCTTCAGGGTAAGCACTAGGTTGACTCCCTCATGGAATCTCTGGACGACTCACAAATGGATATGTTGGACAACTCATTGAGTTTTCTTCATCTTCTCCCTTTTTGGTTTTGTTTCTCTTGTTTCTTTTGTTTCTTGTCTTTAGTGTCGTGGTTCACCGTTCTATGTTCAAGTCACCAGGATGGTTCGTGAACTACGAAGCATCCCTCGTGAAGCTAAGCGTCCTCAAGCAGTGTCATTGGCCATGGCCTCAATGACCTGATTCTATGTCCAAGTGCATTCAGATCATTCGGCAGACGGCGTTCAACATCGCTGAACCACGGCATTCAGAATCTTCAGTTTGTTTTTTGTGTTTATCATACTGTCTATATTTGTTTATCCTTTTGCGCAAGGCTTCAAATACCATGTCTGTGGCGGTGGTGCAAGGGCCTCAAAGGGCTTCCAACCTGAAGGACTTGGAGAAGTCTATATGACATGTCATGACATGGGGTAGTGCGCAGGTAGCTATGACAACGCGGTCGCACGGCAATCCATTTCAGTGCTCTGGATTTCGCAGTGAAAATTTGAGGCAAAGGCGGGAAAATGCAAAGGCGCGGTCTGCTGCTTTGAAGGATGCGCAGGGCCCAGCCTGAGAAGATGAGAATCCATCAGTTCTTTGTTGTCTAAGTGATGAAGCACCAGGAACACTAGGAATACGTAGGAATATCAAGGAAGTGCCACACCTTGTAACACTGAGGTAGTGGCTGATGCAGAGCCAATTTCCTAGCAAAATTGCAGACCTGTTGATTTCTTGCGACTGCAGCAGTTTGTTTGACAAAGTCTGAATATTTGTGAATGAAATTTTAGATCCCTCAGATTTTGGAATTTAGGTGTCTGGTATCTCTTGCCGAGAAGCAGAGGGAAGCTGCAGATGCAGAACTCAAAGAGGCCTCGTTTAAACCAAATGAACTTAAGACTATATACTATATTGAGTTTGATTGCAAAACTTGTTTGGATTCGAAATGTGTCTTGTCTTTCAAAGGTTTGCGCGACTTCACAAGGAACTCTCATTCGGAAGACATTGTCGAGGGAATTCAAGTGAATTGGCACCGTTCTACAATTCAAGAATCGAAAACATCTCCTCGTCCTTCAGCCCCTTTCCCCTAGAAACGCGTGGTTGGGAATGCTGTGATAGAACTGCTTCCCAAAAGAACGCTTTGCGCTCAGCAGTTTTTAGCTGTGTTTGTGCTCAAATATGCGCGCAGTGGACTCATGCTTTAAATCGCCGGCTAGATGGTTTCAAAATCGATGCTTGCGCTGTATTCTAGGCATCTTGCCTGCCTATTTGTCCACAATATTTCCAATGCTGAAGTTTTGCGAAGGTCTGGGTGTCGCCTTGCAACTGAGATGATTTTACAACGACAAATGATTTTGTTGGGGAAAGTTTGGCGCGCTCCTGTTGAACATCCCATGAGCCAAAGTACCCTTATCAACGGCACTTCCGAACCTGCAACAAACAAATATGTCAGAAGAGTAGGCAGACCGAGACGTGAGTGGGTTCCCGAGGTTAGGAATAAGTGTTACCAAATGATCGGAGGAGACCAGGATTTGTCCAGGCTTGTACGGAACCCTTTGGTCTGGCAACGAGCGGTCCAGCGCCTCTGGTCTGTCCACGCGCCGCCCGGCGTATGACTTTGAGTGAGTGAATGGACTCATGCTTTAGAACAAACATGCTCTTTAGATCTCTTCAGGTCAATCAATTCATTTTTCTTATGCTTGTCGCGTCCTCCACCATACCTTTTGGTACTACCCATGAAGTGCATTTCAACGCAACTGAAGAACTTTGCGGGCCTTTGGATCATCGGACAGGAGAATCTTTGGAAAGGTCATCGAGAAGCCTGCAGCCAGGTGGGAAATGTCTTGTTGGTGAAAGTGGTCGTTGCAAAGCCCATTCAAGCATTCATATTGACGCTGCCGCTGGTTTTCGGTGGGTTGTATTTGTTGTGGATGATGTTTTTTTTAGGTATCCCTTGTTCACTTCTGCTTGCCGATGAACAAGGCATAGCTTCCCTGGTTCAATGAATTTGTTCTTTTGTGTTGTGGTTGTGGTTGTGGTTGTGGTTGTGGTGGTTGTAGTGGCTGTAGTTGTGGTGGTTGTTGCTGCTGGTGGTGGTGGTGGCTGTGGCTGGTGCTACTGCTAGTTGCTGCTGTTCCGCTCATTTTATTTAGTGACTTCTTGACAGGAGAGCCGGGGTCCGTGGAAGAATCAGGCTCAGGACTGCTTGGCTTCTTGACAACAGCAGTGTGTTTTGTTGCTTTGTTTTTCTTTATACTTTATTTTTCTTTCAGAATGTAACTGCTTCGTGGATTTTGCGGAGCGTCGTTCTGTTGTGTGTGGACTGGTATGCCCGGCCTTTGCAAACTGGAAGGTGTGTGCATTGAAACATCTTGTTCCTTGTGAGCTGACTATAGCTAGCATGAGGATCTGCAAGTTGCCTAGAAATGACATACTATACATTTGGAGTCGAGTTACAGTCAGTAGAGTCAGAGAGTCAGAGTACCATCACCTAGAGAAGAGACGGAACCGCAATTTTGGAAAAGCCTTCTGGAATGGAACAATTACTTGCGCCAACTGAAAACACCCCCTTTCCATCCTCTTCCTCTTTTTCGGCTTCTACACCGGTTTGGTCAACTGGCCTGTTTTTTGGGGAAAGTTTCACTGCTCTTACTGGCTGTCGTTTCATGACAGATTCTACTGGTCTCCGACAACGTTTTGCCATGCAGGAGAGAAACTTCACCAATGCCTACCGGCGTTTGGTCCTTGGTCCCTCAAGGGCAGATATGTTTCATTTTATTTCCTTGCACTCTATGATGTTTCGATGTGCAGCCTTTGCTCTCCAATGTTACTTGCTTACTTGGGGTTTTACTTTGCTTCCTCAGCGACTGGGCTGACTCAGCTGCTTACAATATAGCTTGCTGTTAGGATGCGAGCATTGGCACAAGCGAAGGGAGGCTGGAGACTAAGTCAAGGTAAACCAAAGGTTGCACACATTTCAGACGCACAGACTCAGTTGGATCCGAATTTTTATAAAGACAACGCCAGTCATCTCATGTTATTTGATTTGATCTCCTTTTTGTGAGGCTGTCCATGAGAGCGCAATAGAGGCAGAGGAGAAGAGAGACGAAGTGTGAGCCTTACTTGTACCCGAAGCATTTTAGAGGATGGTGGGAAAAGAAGCACAATGGGGATGCAAGGAGATACAATGGGGAGCACAAAGGGGGAGCACAAAGGGGGCACTGGAGGCATCAGGATTTGTCTGTACCAATGCAGCATCCCTAATTTGATCATGTAGTTTTCAGGCAACCATCAAGATTGCGCAACGTGATGTAGTTGCGACCCTAGCACGGCATTGCCATCTCTGCGCCTTGCTTTGGCGTTGTGAGTCGAGAACTGTCGAGAAGATCGTTTTGAGGCTGTTGCCAAGCGTGTTGGAAGGATGCGTGACCTTGCAAGAATCAAGTTTTCCAGGCGCTGTACGCATCTTTCTGCATGGAAGGATTCAGTCACCGTAGTCAGCTGCTTCAAATATCCAGGCAATGGCTTGAACGCCGAATACGATGGGCCAAGCAGGAGACAGCAATGTCCAAAAAGAATGATGCATGGAAGGCTTGGACATTCTTTTGCTTAAAGAGATCAGCAAAGGTAGTGCTTCAAAGCATCCTGGCAGAGTCGCAGGGATTCTAGACTTGAAGACGCTCAAAGTTTCTGCAGGCTGCAACACTTCAGAAGCAAGATGATGCCCAGGACGCAAATTGATGCGCTTTTTTTCATGCAAGTGCAACCAATGGTGGGTTAAACAAGTGGAGCCTTCACCCGACAGGCCAGAGTTCATGATCACAACGTGCGTTTGGCGAAGTTCATCGAGTTTAACAAGGACTCCCAGTGACAGATGCAGAGGGCCAGAGGATGCCAGTGGTATCTCAACGATGCCCAGCGAAGGAATTTATCGCCTTGCGGAGAACGATGTGCCGTGTTGCAGACTGAATTTGACAACACAAAGACATGGAGAGAGGAAATGACTGAAATGTGTCACAAATGTGTCCCAAAAGTGAAACTAATGTGTCACACATGTGTTGACAGTTGCTGCTTTGTAGTTCAAGAAGCATGACAGGGATGGCTACAGATCGAGAGTTGAAGCGCCAGAAACAGCGCCGTAAGGAAGTGCAGTGGGTGGCAGACCCGCAATTGTACTGTACAATCTCCTCGAAGACATATGAGTGCTGTTGCTATTTTCCCCTCCAACCACTGTCATGCGAAGTGACCAAGAGCCAGAATCGTTTGTGTGTCATTGGACCATTAGCTCCAATAACAGTTTGTTTGAACCGGAAGCAGCAAAAAGATACTCACTCTGCTGGAGGACATCTCACTGCATTTGAGTTCATTTGCGGATCAGGCAAGATACCTTGCTTTTGTCAGCAGTTGCGCACAGACAAAAGATCTCGCTAAGAGATGCCGTAGGGCCAGGATGGGTTAGGGTAGAATTTGCGAAGGCCGAAGCAGCCCAGAGATCCCGAGCTGAGTCTGGAGTCGAGGCATGTGATCCCTGTCTTTCTTTGTTTTTCTTTATATATTTTTGATATTTCTTCAACAATTTTTGTTCTTTATTTTTTGCATGATTTCCCACAGAGCTTGCCTACAGAAATGCATTTGGCCACTACTACTGGAATGCAGCTCAAGAAACCCAACCTCCAACGAGCTCTGAGGGTGAAATGAAGAATTGTCCGATTAAAAGGAGGAGAACGGACGAAGGGATAAGTTCAAGGAGGAAGAGTCATCCAGGAGTGTGATGCGCACTCTCCAAATTTTTGGTGGCACACCCCTACTTTTGTAACCTTGCCATCGAAAGAACATGAAATAAGCGGATTCTTGGGCCACAGGGATCCGTAGTCATTACTTTGCACTGCCAAGAGCACAACAGCATAAACAATCTCCGTGGAGAGAAGATTTCAGTCGCAAACTCGTTCTGTGCTGTTGGAGGCGTTGAGTAAGAAAGATCTTGCCTGGAGCACAGTGGAGGGCAGGAAGAAGAGAGCAGAGATGTGAAGGAGAAAACATGCCAACACTCGGTCCTCTTAAGTATTTTGGGTGTTTAGAGGGTAATTGGCATTGGCGGGTTTGCAAATCTTATTTATCTATCTATCTACCTATCTACTTATCTCCCTATCTACCTATCTACCTCTCTACCTATCTACCTCTCTACCTATCTACCTATCTACCTATCTACCTATCTACCTATCTACCTATCTACCAATCTACCAATCTACCTATCTACCTATCTCTCTATCTCTCTATCTCTATCTCTACCTCTACCTCCACTCCTATCTCTATCTCTATATCTATATCTATCTCTATCTCTATCTCAATCTCTATCTCTATCTCTCTATCTCTATCTCTCTATCTATATCTCCATCTCTATAAATCTATCGCTATCTCTCTATCTATATCTCCGTCTCTCTATATCTATCTATCAATCTATCAATCTATCCATCTATCAATCAATCAATCAATCAATCAATCAATCTATCAATCTATCAATCTATCTATCTGTCTATCTATCTGTCGATCTATCTATCTATGTGTCTGTCTGTCTGTCTGTCTGTCTGTCTATCTGTCTGTCTGTCTGTCTATCTATCTATCTATCTATCTATCTATCTATCTATCTATCTTGTAAAGTTTCACTGTTCTTTGTATGATCTTTGTATCCCTGATTGTCACTCAATTGTCCCTTGCACGCACTTGTGACTCTGTTCTTTTTGTCCTTGAGCCAAAGCCATTGTTGAGGCTTTGTGATTGTGCTGTGGTATTGTACAACTCGGCCATGTACACTGTAAGACATTGTATCTTAACACCGTCCCTCGGTTTGATTCTCATTGTGAATCACACCGTTAAAATTGCATACTAACAACATTGTCGATCATCCATTGGCATCCCATCTTGTCTTCAAAGATTGTTCAACTATTTACATTCACTTGTATATGTTGTACTTTATCTCCTGTACAGTGCATGGTCATTGTGACCAGAAAGAAAAGGTCGTCCAGCTTCACATCTTCACCTCATTGTCAGCTCGTTGTGCAGTATTGATTGTGTCGTGTGCTTTGCTGTCGGTGAGTTGTGAGCCATTTTTGAATGCCATTGTCGAGGCACTCAATTGCGTCCAGCTGCATTGCTTGGAGGTAGTGTGGGCGCTCCCTCCATTGTTGCATCATCCTCATTGGCCGGGCTTGTGTGGTCTTGTGATGACCTCACTTCCTCCATCTGCTCCACATTGTAGCCACCTTGTGGATTCAAGGTGGGATCCAAGGTGATTTCCAGCCTCAGCCTCTTGTTTGGATTTCCCTGTTGTTCTTCCTCATTGTCCAGGGATCGAGCTCTTGTCAAGCTCTCTGAATTGGCCGTTGCCACTGAATTGGCACATTGTGGATGGCCCAGAAGAAACTCGGCCATTCCTTCTTTGTGCCATTGATTGGACTTGAGGTCAAGTCCATTGTGCGATGCATAGCGCATCACGGCCATCATGACATTGTCCGTCATGTACTCCAAGGCTTCTATCCCCATTGTTGTCAGCGCTTGGCTGAGTCCAACTTGCAAATGGGGTTGTCCTTGGATGGTGTTGTCATCCACATACTTGATGACTTCCATTGGGACATGTGAGGCCCAAATGAAGCCTTTGTCCCATGTGAATTGTTCCAGCGGCTTCATGGGATTGTAGCCGCTCAGCTTCAGGATTGAGAGGGTTGACCTCTCCTTGTTGCTCATTGTATAGCGGCTTGGTGCCACTATCTGGTACTGGACTGAATTGTAGCCCCTTGAGAACCACGAGGCCTTGCCTGCGATTGTGTGCACGG
>VSDK01021883.1:88525-102133 GCA_009767595.1 Symbiodinium kawagutii
AGCAGGAATTGGCCAAAGGTCAAAAGTATCCCTTTCAGGAGTTGGTGTATTGTAACATTGGAAACCCTCAGCAAGTAGGGCAGGAGCCCTTAACATTCAACAGAGAAGTTCTTGCGTTGCTGACTGCACCACAGTTACTTTCCAGTTCAGAAAAACTGATCCAGCAGGGTCTGATATCAGCAGAAGCTGTAGCACGTGCCCAGGAATACTTACAGCGGAGTGCAAAGGTGGGAGCATACACAGATTCTGTGGGTTTTCAGTTCATCAGGGAAGAGGTGTGCGACTTCATTGAAGAGCGTGATGGCAACCGCCCTGATGTCAAAAATGTCTTCCTCACAAATGGAGCGAGTGAAGGTGCTCGTTTGGTCATGTCTGCGTTGGCCGCAAAACATTTGGGCACAGTGGGATTTATGGCTCCCATTCCCCAGTACCCTCTATATTCAGCACTGTCTACGTTGATGGACTGTGAGCTTGTGGGCTACTACCTGGATGAAGAAAAGAATTGGGCAGTGAGTTTGCCTGCCTTGACTGCCGCATATGATGATGCAGTGAAAAAAGGGATTGTCGTCCGTGCTTTAGTTGTGATCAATCCCGGGAATCCTTCGGGGAACAATCTGAGTGCTGAAACACTTACGGATGTGGTGCGCTTTGCCAAAGAGAAGAACTTGGTTCTCATCGCTGACGAGGTGTACCAGGAGAACATTCTTACGAAGCACCCTTTTAAATCTATGTCTAGCATCATGCATGAGCTCAATTTGGACCTGGAGATGGTTTCGCTACATTCATTGTCAAAGGGCTTTTTAGGAGAATGCGGTGTTCGCGGTGGATACTGCATTTTCGAGAACTTCGATCCGCAGATCATGCAACAGTTTGTGAAACTGAAGTCCATCGAACTATGCTCTAATACTGTTGGGCAGCTGTCTGTGGGACTGATGGTGCGTCCACCTGTGGCTGATGCTGCCGCCCTTTATGCGAAAGAAAAGAAAGATGTGCTTGACTCTCTTCGCCAGAAAGCCGAGATTCTTCGCGAGACGTTGAGTGCACTTGAGGGCATTTCTCTTCCTGAGATAGGTGGAGCCATGTATGCTTTTCCACAAATTAAGCTTCCCCAGGCAGCAATCCAGGAAGCTGAAGAACAGGGAGTGGCACCAGATGAGTTCTATTGTATGCAAGCCTTGGAAAAGACTGGTTTGGTCGTTGTTCCGGGGTCTGGCTTCAAGCAGGTGGAAGGGACCTTTCACTTCCGTACGACTTTCTTGCCGACCTTGGACAAAATGCAGAGAGCCATGAAATCTTTCTCTGCTTTTCACAATGACTTCATGAAGCGCTATTCATAGTCCCTGCACTGCTTGGCAGTAAATCCTTTTGCTGGGTCAATGCCCGTCCAGAGAGGACAAAGTGGACGCTGGACAGTTGGCACTGTAGGCTCAGGCAAGCAGCGGAGCAAATTGAAGCTGAAAAAAAATCTCGAGAGAAGCACTGCACTCTGCAATTGCATACCATTGAGTCTAGCGGAAATGGTAGCATCATGATGCATGTGCGTCTATTCTCAGGATAACATCACTGCTGCTGAAAGGGATGGGTGCAGAGCTTAGAGACCTCTACCATGGCTTCGACAGACATGTGCGAAGCTACGCTAATTCACCCATGTGTTTAAATGTGGCTGATTGGAGCACAGAGGTTTCGCAGAAGACCAGCTGGAGCCAAAATGCATCACTTTGAAGGGAAAAATGTCAGTCCGAGGTGCCGTTCTCATGGTCTTTTTCGGCTTCCAGGGTACTGCCTCGCTTTGGAGCGAGGGAAGGTGCAACCGTAGAACTTCTGAAAAGTGCAGACAGCAACGTTGACAAAACATGACAAAAGATGACAAAAGATGACAAAATAGTTTTTCCATGTTTTGCCTTCAGTTGATTTGGACTACTTGGACCGTGGTGTATTTGGGTCAGTCAGATGGCGTGTGATTTGCAGGTGAGCCGAGATGCTCTGCCAGAGGCATGTTAAGACTAGGATCTAGCAGCCTGTGCATCCAACTTGGTGATAGGTCAAGAGCGTTGCCCCTTCTTGCGTCTTGTCAGATGCCAGGCGAATCTCCTATGATTGATACATTTGTGTGCAGTTGTTCTCTGATATGTTCTCTGATACTGTGCCAATTGATTTCGATCTGAAACTCAACCCCATTATTTGTTAAAGCTATGAGACCTTTTGCAGGGGAGGATTCTCGACTCCGGCGCAGGATGCTAAGAGTTTTCCCCAACATCACTAGATTGTCCACTGTTGGTTGTCTATGTTGTCTTCATTGAGATTTTTTTTACCAAGGTGCTTGGCAGGACATCCCCTGCTGATAGAGAAGGCCTGCCAGCACCCCAGTAGTATCCAGTGCATCTGGGAAGGTTCTGCTTCGAGGCCAAGACTACTGGAGTCGCAGTTCTGCTGATTCGTCGAGCCTTTCACTTTGCTGCGTGAGTTGCTTGGTGCGCTGTGACAAGCCACGCTTCGAATCGCACAGAAAACTCTGATGCGAAGCAAATCACACTGAGTCCATTGGCGCGACCCCAAAGACAAGGAAGCTGCGTAGCAAAGATTCAGGGGGCTGATGCATACGGATTGTTTGGCTTTGGGGTGCTGAGACCTTTAGATGTCCAACTCAGAGAAGTGCTGTCACTGTGGATTTGAGGCTTTGGCAAGATGTGGAACCATTGGCTGCCAAGCAAGGTCCACAGAGGTTGACTCAGCAATAAGTCGAGATGAGTCGAGTAAGTCTAATGTACTTCGAATGCAAGTCTGGACAGGAAAAAACTGCGGACCAACAGAACCGTAGTTCAGAGTGCTGAGGCATGGCTTGGTTGCGCTGGCTTTCTTAAACACAAAGGCGCGACATGGCACGACATGGCACGACATGTCACGACATGGCGCGACATGGCACGACATGGCACGACATGTCACGACATGGCAGGACATGGCACGACATGGCACGACATGTCACGACATGGCAGGACATGGCAAGACATGGCACGACATGGCAAGACATGGCAAGACATGGTATGTATGGAATGGATATGCATCTGCAACACCAAACATTCTGCTGAATCTCAGGCTTTTGTAGCTCATTGGCCTGGAGGTCTTCAGCCTCTTTATGGTACGAATCCTATGGTGTGCCCCTCGAGAATTCAGACTGTGCTCAGAACATCTCAGATCTACCAAAACACAACTAACTAATACTAACTAATCTCATATCTATTGAAATCATTTGAATCTAATTTTCTGAGCCTTTTCTCCCTCTCTCTCTTTTCCACAATGCTAGCTGGATTTGAGGCATTTGCGTGCCCTCGACGAGGAGCAGATGGACTTTCGCAAGAACCTTTTGTGCCTGCTGCTTAGAGCACTCGGACTTGTTGGAAATTGGTTGCGTTTTTGCTTTCAGCAAACTTTCTCCAGTCTCCTCTGCATTCATGAGCTGCGCTGGTCTGTCATGCTCTGTTTGTACAGTCGGTCTCAAACTGGCTTTGAGGAAGTCTGCACACTATCTGCATTCAGATTGAATATTGATTCTCAGACTCTCATTGTATCTCTTTGTCGTTCCTTTGTACTGGGCGCTTTGAAGACGCAAAGCTGTTTATGTTCTTCGTATGTCTTTGGTGTTCTGTTTATGTCTCCAAGTTCTCCCAGGTTTGACCAGGCCACCTCCATGATGGCTCGCGGAGAGCCTTGGCAAATGAGGGCACGTTGAAAGGTGAAGGAATCTGAAGGAGTTGCAAACATGATAGACATTGATAGACAGTGATAGGCATTGATAGACGAGGTGAAGTCACTTGGAGCTGATACTTTGCATTGTTCTCCAGAGATGCTATGTGTGGTTTGCAATCGGCCGAATCGATCAGAATTGCAGTCCTTTTCGGAAGTGTTTACAAGGACATGACTCTCGCTGCCCGGGATGGCAAGTGGCTTAATCTTCTTTGCTTTGTTTGATCTCAGTCTGAACTGATGCACGGTCCACGGTTGCACCATCAGGTGAGTCCATTCCGCCATCTGCAGCGATTGACGTACATGGACAACCAACGTGCGCAGCCAAGTGAGATCAAGTGAGCAAGTCAAAGAACGTTGAAAGAACTCTGTTGAGAGCACAAGAATGAGGCTGAATAAGGATGAATAAAGAAAAAGTAAGGCTGAGGTAAGGAATTTTAATTTTGTTTTTTTTGGAAGACTTGTGTTGAGAGCTGTTTCTGCTTGTCTTCGGAGAAAGACACTATCTGTGTTTGACAGCAAGTGCATCCACCGGTGCGAAAAGTCAACAGACAGAATCACACCAAGTGCAAGAAACTGAATTCTGTGAACCCGTTATGTCCAAAATCAAGCGTTTGAAATCATTACTCTGTGCGTATCAATAGAACAGGCGGTGTGTGTGTGTAGTTTTGTGGAAGAGTTAGTGAGATACAGTCATGAGACCGGACCACTGATGTTGACGTGGATGAGGTTTTGCTTGACATACGGTATTGGCAGATCCATTGAAGCAGGTGAAATCTGCACCTGTCCAACTAGCGCAATCTATCCTGGATGATCCTGGATAGTCCTGTTTATTTTTGCTGTTTGCCCTGTTTGCCCACTGGCGACTAAAACTATCGGTGCAACTCAAACTCCAGGAAAAAAATCTAGGTGTAGGCGCTAGCATGCGCCGACCATTCCTCTTGAGCAACTGCAATTCTTTCCGACTGCACTCCAGCCTCATTTCTTTGGAACTAGGAGTTTCATTTTCCTTTCACTCTTTTTGGACTGTGATAGACATATCTAGACATAGCTAGACTGTGTAGATGCGCAGTCCTGACACATTTCCAAGGACTGATCCAGCGGCTGGATTACAAGGGGCGCAGTTACCAATGGCCGGACACAAGGCCTGCGACAACTCGTTGCAGTTTGAGGAGTTGGCTGCTGATTTTTTTGTCTCGTCCTGTTGAATCGAATTTGTTGAACTGAACTGATTTCCGACGTGATCTGCAAACATTTTGGACACTGAAGCTCAGGGCACTAGCTTGGCAATCATGATGGAGCTTCTTGCAGCTTCCTTCACAGGCCTCTCGCCCAACAACTCAATTTTTGACATCAACAGATTCTTTCAGATTTTTCCAGATTGAAAAAGGCGATGCTTTCGCCTTTGAAGTCTTGTTCTCAGCTTGGACAGCAAACTACAGTACTGCGCTTGTAACTTGAATCCAAGCCATCACTGTCGCCGTCATCGGCTGTCGCCGGTAAAGGCAGTTGGCGAAGATAGCACGACGCCAACACAGCACGGACTCTCCAAAACTCTGTTCTGCTTTGAGCGATGCTGTTTGCAGATACTTTTTCGCAGTTCAACACATGGATCTGCGATCAAAGTCTTTGAGTGACACCGCTGCAGGAGAAATGATAATAGCAATCGACCCTGAGCGATGTACAGCAGGTGGAGGCGCGCACACACACACACAGATTGGGACCACGGCGACATGGTCTGCTTCCCGCACTGCCACACCCAGGAATTAGTTCTCAGTTTCCCATCTTTTTTTGCCTCTCATGGAACGGTTGGGATTCACAATCGCATGAAGTGAATCAGTTTCTGTTTTTACTAAAGCTAGCGTCAGCTAGCTGAAGTTGCTCTTGCTTTAGCAAGTCATTGGCAGGGACAGGACCTCCAAAAGTCACAAATCAAATAATTGAATAATTCAATTATTGCTCCCCCCTCGCTAGGCTCAATTCCCCCAGGGCCGTTTTTGTTGCGCTACAGTTTCCAGTTGTTACAGTTTTCTTCGACAAAAACGAATGCATGCTTTATCGTTGTTTGTTCTTCCAGTCAGGTCAGTTGCCATGCTAGCTTTCGTCACAGAACCCTGGCCTCAAGTCTTTTGCAACGATTAGTTCATTCGGTTGCTTGTGATTGGTTCAGAGGCCGAGAAGGCTTTTTGAATCGGGTGGAGGCAGGGGTTTGCAGCGCATGTGACTTCTTGGCATGTTGACAAGTTGCTCAAAGACGGACTTTAGATAAGTAACTGAAAGTTGCTTGTTCAACTTTCAGTGACAATTGAAGTCAATTGGGCAAATTCGCAGTGTTGACAGCTTGACCTAGGCACTACTTCAGATGGTGGAAGCTGAAGCAAAAACGGCTCAGGTGTCAGCTATCCCATGAAGATGGTAAACCGTAGACAGAGGCAGTTAGCCCAACCCAACTCACCAGGCAAAAGGTAGATCTATGCGCTTGCCATCGCAAAGAAGATGGGCTGCACGAAGAAGAGCCGATGAAAAGAAGGACAAGCAAAGGGGAAGAAATTGGAAGGAAGATGATTGCAGGAAGAATTAGATGCATTATTTGAAGACTTAGATTATTGATTCAGGAAAGAATGGTTTGAAAGAAAAACAAGATCTGCAGCGTCTTTTTCCAGTGGCATAGCGATGTCAGGAAGGCTTCGAGATTGACGAGGCTGGCCTATGCTGACCTGAAGAGCAGCCTTTTTGCTCCCACTGTGTGCATCGGAAACCTGCAATGCAGTTTGTTTCCAGATTTCTGCAAGCTTCTGGAAGCTTTTGCAAGCTAAGTGCAGCCGATGCAGTCACTTGTGGAGGCTTTGCTGGCGAAATGCAGAGCTTTGTCTGAAGACAGTCCGGCGCTGTAGATTCTGACAGCTCCTCGTTGGCCGTGAAAAAAGATTGACATGTGACATCATGTGACATGGCGATAGTGCATCAATTCGCAGAAGAGGAGTCTAGCTTGTGGTCAAATACATCTCGAACGTGTGACACAGATCTGAAAACTGTGGAAGTGTGCTTGCTAGAGTATTTGCCATGCAGCACTTTTACACGCTGAGACACAGTCAAAATCAAGACCGTCAAACTCACCCGAGTTTTTAGAAAGCCAGTGAGGCCAGTATTCCTAGAACCTAGATGAACCTAGAGCTCTTGACAGTGGAGAGTGCACTGAGTGGACAGTTTTCTGCAGACAAAGCCTTTCCGGAGCAGACCCAAAAATTCATCCATCACGATCAATGTTGTCAACAGAGAATCCAGTCGCAACGCTCACACCGTCATCATGGGTCGCCGACGCTTTGCAAAGAAAGGGGAGGATTGGCTGCCAGTTTGTGCAAGTCTTGCTTGCATACAAATACATATAAATACGGTCTATTGACGAACTGTTCAGACAATTCTTTCTTTATGTTTCTTTGTCACTTCCGGAAACTTTAGAAGGAGCGAGCTTTTCGATGCTGTTTGCAATAGTGAAGTGATTTTGCATGAGATTTGAAGTTCGTTACTTGGCTTCTATGAAAACGGTGGCGTGGATAGGATGTGCGGCACTTTAAACTGGTCGCACGCCCTGGAGCGGATGATGGCGAAGGCTCGACCAACTGTTAAACCAAACATGGCTCAAAGCTTGGCTTAGCTCATGTTAGCTCTGTTTTATGGCTCGTCGTAAGAGTTTTGATAGAAACAAATGCTTGACACTCGACCATTGATCACTTCAGATCAGCCACCTTTGATCCTGGAGCCCTATGCTCCTCCGGGCCAAAGACTCAAAAACGAAAACAGCAAGCAGAACAAATCAGGGCACATGGACAAGCAAAAAGCGCGAAGATGGAAACATCCATACTACGAAACTGGATGAAGCAGGGCTCAGGGTGCGGTCCCCGTTGCGCTAAGGAGTCTTGAGACGGACTGGAAAGACAGAGGTGCAAGAGCTTTTGCATCTGATAATTTTCTTGTAAGCGTTAAGAAGCTGATCTCTTTGATGAATGTAAGTTCTGTTGAGTAATTTCATGTTTCTCAATCTCCTTTTCTATGACTCTTCTCTCTGGAAAACCTGCCCATGAAGGCTGAAATGCTTGCTATGCCGGAAAGCCTGCAACATTTGGGGCGTGGCTCCCATGGCTGTTGGAGAGACATCGTGTCAAAATGCACAGAATTTGTCGACGTTGAAAGTTTGATGCAAGGATTTGGCACAGAAAAAAATGTGATTTTTGCATTGTATCTTCTCGTCACAGAGTCGAATGGCTGTGAGGTCTTCTATCTTCCAGCCTGGTGACAGTCAGGAAGTGTTGGAACCCAGGTGGGTTGGGAAGTCCGCCATCCTGCCAAATGTCATGTGAGTTGCGCCAGGCAAAGCGCCCCAAAGAGTTCGACACTCTGAGCTTTCAAGCATCGAAGTTGATGAAGTTAAGAAAGTTTGACAAAAAGTCAAAGAGAAAAAGAAAATGAAAAGTATGAAATTCAGTATGAAATAATTTTTCATATTTTCAGAAATTCCGAGAGTTTGGTTAAGGTGATGATGAGGTGCCAAGTGACAGCTCTGGCAAAGTGCCAACAAATTCCAGTTGAGGATAAGCGGCATCCAGTGGCATCCAGTGACTGCAAATCTTGGTCAAATCGAGCTGCCTCGCCAGGCGGACTTGGAAGATTTAGAGGGAGATTGCTACTTCCCCCCTGATGGTGCAGAGCTCATTTGAATGGCACCGCGATGAATTGAAGCTATTTCACGCTGAAAGTGCTCGTACTTGAGCCACTCTGATCATGTATATAACATGTTCGCAGCGGTTATAATTAATGCAACATAGATGCAGAGGTGTGACATACAAACATTAGACAGACTTGGACAATCTTGGACAGATATCTCCAATACATCTCAGTATATTTGTAGTCAAATGCAAGTGCCTTGAGGCTACAACTACGAGCAGCATTTGAAGACCGTGAGTGGCGCCAAAAAGGCAGAAAAATGCGTTTGACAATCTGATCTTGCATTTGAATTCACTCATAATTCATGAATACTTCTCCAAGACTTTTCCAAGACTTCTCGAAGACTTCTCGAAGACTTCTCCAAAACTTCTCCAGGCAAAAAGTGTGGTTGGAGTTGTCCTGGAAGCTCCAGAGCCAGTCAGAGAGGAGGTGCCTTTTGTTGCAGAGACGTTTGGCCTTTGCAGAGTCCTCACAACAGCTTGGCAAAATCTGACAAGTTCCAGGATTTCTTCAAGCAGCTTCCAACCAATGATGAGGAGCAGGAGGTGTGTTTGCAAGCTGTTGCCTGCACCAATGTATGCTGAGTTTAATAAGCTGGTTGGTTGATGCTGTTTGGACTTGGAACACCTGTTGGCAGCTGCATGGCAGCTGCATGGCAGCTGCATGCCTCCTTTGAGCCACAAGAATCCGAAATTGGGGAAGGATTGGCCTAGGGATTTGGAAGGATCGTAGGATTGGGAAGGATCGTAGGGGCAAGTGGTCCAAGCTCAGCACCCCAACCCCCTCGGTTTTGGTGACCTGAGATCAGGATCCGATGGAGTCAGAGATTCTGTGTCACAGGAACAAGGTAAACATAAGTTAAACATAGGTTCAAACATAGGTTAAACATAGGTTAAACATAGGTTAAACATAGGTTAAACATAGGTTAAACATAGGTACGCGTACATAAACATACGCAAACATAGGTAGATCACAGAGATACACTGACCGCCATTTGAATGTTTTCTTAGGAAGTAAACATGTGCGAAAGTCATCGGTGGTCAACATACGTCACTCTGACCCGTCCGATGGCATGTTTTGTGAGCTTGTGGAGGTCTACAATCTGGGATATATAGATGATAGGTTCACGAGATGGAAACTCTAACATCCTCTCACATGTGCATTCAACGAAAACGGAAGTGGTATGAAGTGGTTGCAAAATGTTGCAAATTTATTCAGATGCACTGAATACCTTGGCTAGGTTTTGCGAGCACTCGACAACGACGAGGAGTATGAAGAGCTTGAGGCCAGCTTCCGGTGCGATTTGTATCTAATTGTCACATTTGCCACTGCTCACCTCTACTGTATCAGTTCTACATGATTTGTATTTCTTTGCTGCCAAGCCGAACCCACTCAGTAAGTGCCACTGCGGAGGAAAACGAGATTGGCGAAGTGCTGGATGGCGGAGTTCTTGAGTCTTTGTCCTCAGTGGAGATGAAGACATGATAGCTCCCTCAAGTCACTCGAGTAATGTACGCCTGTAAGATTATGTCAAGATTGTTCAATAGCATCAAAGTGCCTTCTGACTTTTGTTGTTTTATACCAAAAGCCGATGTTGAGTCTGTCCTCACAAGGCCTGAGGCTTTGTTATGGGGCCCAGTGGACACCGACCGTCCTGCAAAGAGCCTAGCAACAGAGCAACCAAAGACTCAGCGAGCCAAGCGACTCGGTAGGATTTGAATGGATTTGATGGGCTCATTGTCTTCCATGACCTGAGGACATGGCAATCTTTGCAGGGCATAAGGCCATGCTTTTTGTGTTTGACTTCCATCGGGCATTTTCTAAGACTTTCAGTCAGTACCACTTCGACGCGTAGAATATGGTTGAAAGCCAGGCTCTTCTGAATGCTCGAGAATATTTGGAAGAGGCAAGTGATTTGCTGCACTGAAAGGAGCTTTAACATTTGGAATTCTTGACATTGACCTTTCTGAAAGGATCTTTAAGAAGGGACCCGCATGCCACAGTCCACTGCCCACACCATGCAAAACAGGATGATGACTTCGATGATGGCCTTGATGAGTTTGACGGAGGCACCCGCCAAAGCTTCTAGCGCTTGGTTGGAAATTTGGTTAAAAGTTCACTTACTGTAGTTAAGGTGAAGTTTACTTATGTTTAGTTTCAATCATTTTCTTTCTTCACACTTTTCTTTCATTTGTTTTCTATGAATTTCTCTCTATTTCTTTAAAACAAAAATGTGAATCGAAGCTGCAAGGGGCCACCGGAAGCGGCGCTGGGGCCCCTGATTTGACCGAAGCAGTAGCAGTGGTGCCATTGGACATGACGTCCAGGAACGATTTTACTCTGCCAAGGCCAAGCCCAAAGATGAGGTCAGTGCCCAGAACCTGCTTTCATCAGCTTTTATCGGCTTTCCGTATTTTTCCGTTGGAGCTGACCGTTGCTCTCAATCGCCACTGATTTCTACACAGGACTTTGAGCAGTTTATGGCCGATCAATACGCCGATGATGAGCCCTCCACTCAGCTTATCTCAGCGTCAGCTTTAGGTTCCGCTTTCAAGGCGTGAATATCGCAGCGACACTTTGCGACTTCTCCAACCTTTCAATCGCGAAGTGTTGTGTATTTGGAAAATTCTGGGAGTATGGACTCCGACCGTTCCCATTGGTCGATCCTTGTTGCGCCGTCACCTAAAGGTGCCATCTTTCAATCAACCTCTCCACGAGCCAATACGCTGCATGGGAATCCCCATGCAAAGTGCATCAAAGTGCCGCAAAAAAATGCTAAATGGTTTTCAAACAGCATTGGTACGGTGCTTCGTGATAGGTTTGCGCATTTTGTGGTAGGCGTTTCGAGCACATTCAGAGGCTGTTTTCGCATTGGAATTAATGCACAGTCATGTGTTTCAAGCGTTTTCTTTGGGCCTTCTCTGATCGATATGGCTGCAAAACTGCCTTTGCCGCATGTTTGGTGCTGCGTGCTGTGGGACAAAAATAAGATCTGCAAGATCTGTGAGACCAGAAAGCCTCCTTTGCAGCATGACTTTTGTTGCGCCGGATCTCAGCCCAGTTCACCTCCCTGCCGAGCAGTCTTCGCAGCGAGTGTCATTTGTCCATCTCAGAGTTGGAGAGTTTCCAAGTTGTGAGACTTCACTGAGTTCACTAAGTTCACTCTTTTTTTCCCTTCACTTCTTTTCCTTCAAAAGTTTTAGTGTTGAGAGTCCTACGAACTCTCACAAGAAATTTCTACGATTGTGTTCTTGAAGCGTGCCCTTCCAGAGTGTCCTCCAAGAGTGTCCTTCAAGCCTTCCACAAGAGAGTCCAACAAGAGGGTGGCACAGAAGACAGTTTTTCACGAACGAGTGTCACAAGACCGTCCTCTAAGAGCGTCTTCCAATGTCTTCCACACCAGAGGGAGAGAGAGAGAGAAAACACAAACACAGTGAATCGCAGCATATCATTCCGCGTATGATGCAGCATATCAGCTTTATGTATTTTTATAGATATCTTTATGCCCTTTATACCGCAATGAAATCGCTACCTTGTTGAAACGCGAGATGTGTCTGGGGCAGAGATTCCTATTGGGAAAATAAGCGAAGCAAGCGCAGCGAAGAGGTCGACCACAAGATCTGTGTAGCCGAACACCTGTAACTGCTCCGAATGCGTGATCCTACAATTAGATTGAAGCTGAGGATCGGTGCTCGAGACGAGGACCATTTGTGAGGGGTTATTCTATCAACGTTTTGGTAGCAAAGCTAAGTTGTTGTATCAATGTCTCACAGTGAGAGATTTCGAGAGGGTTTCAACCGATGCAAGGAAGACATCGAAGGAACCAATGTCTTGGACGACGACGTGCTGAATGAGTGACAAATGAGAAGAAGTGGATGGAAGTGGCAAGCGACGAGTTTCTTTACATCCACAAAATGCCATGCCATGCAGAGAATGCCTTCAGGTACTTGGAAGAGAAACAAGCAGAAAAAGAAGAGCTTCCCGGCAATTCACAACAGTGCTATGAGATCCCATGTTCCAGCCACAAACGTTTGTGTTGCCAGATGACGAGTGGTAAGTTGATCATACATCCATGCTGGCTGGGTATGCTTAGCATGCCATGCTCTACTGCCTTCATTGCTGTAGCAGTACTTCAGTGCTATCAATTTCTCAGTCGGTCCCACGCTTAGACTTCCGCTTCCACTGTCTAGCCTAGGCTATACTCCTTGTACGAGCCCCAAAGAGGATTTAAGGCTGGACTTGCCCAGAGAAGGCACAGTTGAATAAGAAACTGTCGGACAGCCGCTCTCAGACAACAGGATGATGAGCCCCGCGTCATTGCAGAGACGCGAGCCATCATTGAAAGACATTATTTGGAGGACCTCCAGCAGATGCAGAAAGGTCACATTTCGCATTGATAGAGGGATAGAAAGGGATACATAGTGCCGCAGCGTTTGATTTGTCATCCCGTCGCCTGCTTTGAGGAAGAAAGCGAGGAAGAAACAGAATCCGGAGATGAAAGCGATGATGAGTTTCTTGGCAATCGCAAGATGTGTTGGTTTCTGATGTGTGGAACACCTAGATAATCAGATGATTACGACATGATATTAATACAGTATATATTACTGTAATCAATATGACAGTTATTACAGAGTAATATGCCATCAAACACGCGGCAGATATGTGTGTACATATGATTTATGTTTATATATATGTTCCAGCCCTGCTGGCCCCCCTCCCCCCCCCCCCCCCCCTCCCCCCCTGTGGTGTGGTGGTGGGGTGGTTTGGGGAGTGGGGTGGTAGTATCCAAGTAGTGCGCACAAGTAATATGTAGGTTGCATGTTGGTAGTATGTAACTAGTATGCAAATAATATATAGATGCTATGTGGGTACTATGTAGGTGGCATATAGGAAATATATGATATGGGAAGTCTATGGGTAGCATACAGGTCGCATACAGGTAGTATATAGGTAGTATGTAGCTAGTATATGGGCACTATATTGGTAGCAAGCAGATAGTATATAGGTAGTATGTAGGTAGTGTATATGCTATGTAAAATATAGGTAGTATGTAGTATGTAGGTAGTATTTAAGTAGTATTGGGACAGTATGTAGGTAGTATATAGGTAGTATATAGATAGTATGTAGGTAGCATATATGTAGATG
>VSDK01021883.1:102829-148939 GCA_009767595.1 Symbiodinium kawagutii
GGGGGGCGTGGGGGGGCGGGGGCTGGAACATATATATATATATATATATATATATATAATATGAATAGGCTTATGCAGATGTATTTGGTTTGGCTAGGCTTTCTCTTGCGAGCAGTGTGTTTGACTTTGAGTTTCTCAAATAGCTGAGGTCCAAGACATGGGATTGCGAGACTGTGCTCAGCACACTCAGCAACCTTTCTAATCGACCAGGCTTGGCTACTGCTAAGAGCTGCTAGGGCCAATTTCATGCAGAGACAAGCGGCGTGGACTGACAGTGCTAAAGTCCGCAATGGCTTTGAAGTTCACTGAACTTGCTGTTTAATTGGGCTCCGTGGGCTTTGTGCTGTTTGCAAGGCAAAATTGGAAAGGTCAAGATCATAAAGAAACCTCCCGTGCTGAAACCAGTGTTAGAAGCTGGAGGTGCAGCGGGTTGTGGGAACATGACTGCAAGAATTGGTATTCCTTCCTAGAAACAGCTGGTTCAAAACTGGTCCTCCTTCAAGGCGAAGAAAAGGAAGAGGTCAAATGCTCAAGTTGCACGCCGTTTTTATACCCTTAAACAATACAAAGGCAGCCAAGGCTTTGAAACATCCCGGAAGATAAGTTTGTATCGCAATTGAGAAAGACCTGTGTGTGCGACATCCACAAGGATGTGGTCGAACTACCTGACGCTTGGCACTTACCTGCGTACCCATTCACTCCGCCAGAGGTCGGCGAGTGGATGGAAGTTGTGTCGATGTTTACGCTCTTCGAGGTTGTTACCATTCGGCCAAAGGATGAGACGGCAGAAGAAAAAAAGGCGCGAAAGGCATCGGTTAAGGCAGGGTTGAATGCGGAAATCTGGTACAGTGTCTTTTTTAAAATGTTGATGCAGTCACAAAAAACATCCGGCCAGTCTGGATTCTTCTCTGTTCCCTACGAGAGTCAGTCAGGTTGAGATTTTTTCTCGGCAAAACCAGAAGTCGATTCGGCCTCCATGTTGAGCTCAGGAAATGAGAAAGATTTGTCGACAGATGAAGAAGGAAAGACCAGACCTCAGCAGCTTCATGCAGCATGGGTTCAAGACCGACCAAGGGCTGTGCTGGGTGCACAACTTGGCCGAGGCAAAGAGATGTACAAGAAAGAAGCTGCAAAATTGCGAGGCCAGGCTCCATCTTCGGGTTTCTGATGCAGAGATACGCAGGGATAAAAGATATGAAAGGTTGATAGATGTTGATAGTAATTGGAGAAACAGAATCGAAACAGTCAGGAAATTGGCCAGAGACAGAGGAGACACATCATTTTTTAAGGATTTCTTAAGACATTTGAACACAGAAGCCAAACGTCCCAGGAAACTGCTTGAGGTTTGCATTTTCGTTGTTCTTACAGGTCAAGGTGGAGCTGATGTGCGTCAGGGCCAGAAGATACGAGCTTTGTAAATGCGCCGAA
Source organism: Symbiodinium kawagutii (assembly GCA_009767595.1). Classification (NCBI taxonomy): domain Eukaryota; class Dinophyceae; order Suessiales; family Symbiodiniaceae; genus Symbiodinium; species Symbiodinium kawagutii. The sequence continues at coordinate 104,258 of VSDK01021883.1, forward strand.
GCTGCCTGAGATGCCGATTCCTTGCACATCATGCAAAAAAAGTGGTCCCAAAGTCAAACGATTTTAAATGTTTTCACCATTCTTGCTTGGTTCAATCATGAAAAGGCTGACATATGGTTCACAGAGTCCAATCCCAAGCCGCAGTGGGAACGACGCAGACTAAGCCCGTCGATGGCCTCCTTTCTTGCAGAGGTCCTTTTGATCGGTGCTCTGAGACGGTCCCTCGGTCCTTGTCTTCCCGGTCCTCTCCGAGTCCTCTTCGTCATTGGCTTTGACTTGCAAGTCTGATCGCTTGTTTTTTTAATGTTTGGCTCGTCTTGTCTGACTCCTTCCCTTGGTATGTCTTGGTCATCTTGGACTAGTTGATTTGTAGGAGATCTTTTCGGACCTGTTGTCAGCTCCGTTCAGCTCCTTTGTGGCTGGTTCTTGATTTAGCTTTGACTGATACGCGGCACATTCTGCTAAGATAGATTCATGTCAGCCCAAGCCACATCAGGCAACCATGCACTGTATTATAGCATGCAAAAGTGTTGTCCCCTTGGTTTGTTGGAGATGTTGTGTATTACACGTCGTATCATGTGATATGATAGTATAGCATAGCATAACGGAACATACCATAGCAAAACACACATTACAACTCGTATCATCATATATTGTACTGTACGCTACAACCAAACATCATACAAGACAATATGTATATATATATATATATATATAAACTAACATCATAGATTTATGATTCATCTGATTTAACATTGTATCATTACCGGTTTCTTCCAAAAGCCAGTCCTCAGTAGGTTTTTTTTTTTTTTTTTTACATGGCTTTATCACCTTGCCCTCCTCTCAATGTTGACGGCATGAGAGAGTTGGCGATCTTGAATGGTATCGACATCCTTTCGTATCATGTCAGCTCATTTCGTATCGTGTCAAATCATTTCATGCTGGGTATCATATCACGCAATGAATGTAATACTACACAGGTACATCAAATTATTTGAACACGGTAGCTTCAAATCCAAACACATCTATTCAAGGCAGCTTTGGGCAGTGTACAGCTGGACTAGTTGGATGCGTCTCATTCCGGCAAAAACCATCACTCCGCTCGCAAAGGCGAATTGGAGTTTACCCGGAGCATTCAATCAGCCTCCATTAGTTGTTAAAAAGGAGGGAGCTGAGGTTTGGAGAACTCCTTGGGTTGATAAATTAAAGGAAAGCCGAAGACTTTACTGCAAGGACTGTTGAGCGTTGATTTTGGGTGGGTGCGAAGACACGAAGTTGGGACGGATTCTTTGAGATTCAAGGCTTGTTGCAGACGCAGACAGACCCAACTTGTGTTTAAAGTCAAAGTGATAGGGCAACCACAGAGATGTGACTGCCATCACTATAAATTGGGTTCCTTGCTACTACAGAGCTATGTCAACGAATTGTTACAAAATCCGTTGAAGGAAACCAAAGGCAAGGTAGAAGTGTTGGCAGAACTACCACCTCCGCCTTCCATGTTAGGTTACACAACCGTTTCTGTTCAAGGTTTTGAGCCATATTTGAACATTTGTGTATGTATCATTTGGTTTGGCAAAGCGTGGGTTAGGCTGGGCTCTTCTGGTAAAAGTTATCTCAAAATGTGTTTTCTTTATTTCGAAATTTAACTCCTAATGCGTTCCTTTTACGATTGACGTTGTCGGCCTCAGTATTTAGTCAGCCTTTCCTTTGTGACTTTTCTCTTCATTCAAACTGTCTACTTCTGATGTCTTGGTCCTCTCTTCACCTTGATATCTCTTGAGGTGAATTCTTTTCAGCGCAAATTGCTAGTTTCTTTTGTGTGACAGACTTCCCATTTTATCGGTTCAACAGTATCAATTTCTCATGCGTTGGCCGTCTCTTTGCTTCAACATTGCCAACTTCCTATGTATTTAATTTCTTCTCAATTTGCATTGTGGATTGCCTCTTCTCTGAAAATTGTAAACATTTGATAACATTTGATAAACATTTTGTGTGTTGCCTCTCTCTTTCCAATTGTCGTTGTGCCTGTACACATCAAAATCTTTGCAACGTTGGACTTGCCCGACATTTTCGTTTCTCCTCCTGGGGCGAGGGGGCCCAGACGCACAGGATCCAAATGAACCCATCGCAGCACTGAGTGTGTGTGCGTCCATGGAGCAAAAGACAATGTAGTGGAATGCGAGTGTTGAGTGTGCTGGTGCAATCTCTTCTGAGCACGTGATCTTTCTCTTGTAGACAGGTTTGTACTTGATTGCATAGACTTGGAATGCATTCACATTTGCACAGCTGAAGTTCTCTGCAGCTTCAGCAGTGATGTAGGGAGTCCAACAGTCAAAGAAATCCTAGTAGGGAGTGTGAGGCATAGAAAAGAGCTCAAAAAGGAGCAACCGAGATCAACAGAGAAATGTTGTGAAGCAAATGGAGTCTTCCAACCCTTTTGTCCCTGGAGGGCACATTGTCATTGTTATCTGGAATATAGACAGAAGCAACACAGACGACCATAGTCTTAGCAATGATTTCGTTCCAGATGCACAACAAGAAGGCGCTCACAATTGAAGTATTTTTTGCTTCATAAAGAATCAAGGACGATGCTGAACCTTGACGGCGATGCTAGAACCCTTCAGGTGCTGAAAGCGTTGCTTCTCCTGTACGCCCGACACATTTTAACAGGGCCATCACGAGGGACTGGCAATGCGTTCACTGCACCCATTGCCGTACATATTCATATATAAGATAGATAGATAGATGGATAGATAGATAGATGGATGGATGGATAGATAGATAGTTAGTTAGATAGATAGATAGATATTGATTGATTGATTGATTGATTGATTTGTTGACGGACTGTATGTGAATCCAGGCTGCATCTTTCATCTGCTGCTGCCTATGGAGCACCTTTGGCACGTTTTCCGCAGAGCAGCACGCATTTTTCAGGATTCTATTTCATACTATTTCAATGTTTCAATATGCAGGAAGAGAAGGCCGAGTGTTTACAAGATTTTGTCAGGGCAAAAAGAAAAGCAAGTTTTTGGAAGCGTATCCCATGGATTGAATCTTAGCTGTGCTGTGCAAGAGCTCTTCGATGAACGAGCACGTCGCATCACGTCGCTTGGTTCGCTCAGGTCTTTAAGTTTTTGCTCTTCTGGTGGTGTGTTTTCGTCTTTGCGGTTGTGCTCTCAGACCAAGGATGAACAAGGTACTGTAAATAGTGCTCATTCTCATTTAGATATACATATGATATATGCATGATACGTATGAGATACTCTGTTTTCTCCGTTGGAAAAGATTAGCAGATTAGCAGCAATCTTGAGAAAGTGAATTTCAGGTCATGACCGTCTACATTATCGACCATTTGATGTACAAAAAGTTTGGACCAGCAAAGGTGGTGTCTTGCCAAGTGAGAGGAGCTTCCTGACGTCTCATTGGACTCATTGGTAATCGGATTTGGCTTTGAACTCTGAGGTGTGGCGAGCTGAACGCATTTTCAAAGGCATTTCACGTCACCATCTGAGTCTTTACATTGCTTGAACTGGGAAGCTGGGAAGATCTGGGAAGATCTGGAAGGATCTGGGAGGATCTGGAAGGACTTACGCGATTGAGGTGAAGAGCTTTGGGCGCAGCTGGCGGATCCATCGAAATGGTGTTTTGGAAGCATCGCATCACAAGTAACAGAAATGCGAAGAATTCACCATGCTTCACCATGCTTCACATGAATCGTGTCTTCTTCTTTACATCATCGCAAAGGTCCAAGGATCATCCGGTGCATTGCTCAGTCTCTACATCGATGAGGACAAGCAAAGCGGCAGATTCCTCTGGTCTAAATCCGCAGCGGCAGAAGTGCTTAGGTCTTGCAAACAGCGGAAATCAGCCTGGTGTCCAACATGCACGACCCGCCTAGCGCTTCTGACAAGGCATGTCAACGTGTCAATGTCATTTGAGTCATTTGTATTCCAAGTATTTTCAAGCACTCCTTTGTTGCACGATGTATACATAATGTAGTATACATATGTAACACCGTGTAACGCTCAGGAGGCCAATGAAGCAGAGGACATATCGAAGGCTGAAGAAAGCCACGAGAATACCGAAGCGCATTTTGGAGAGAACGCCTTCGAAACAACCAAAAAAAGATGTCAACCCATCGAGCAGAGGCCTTAGAGTGGCAGAAGGCATCAAACATAAAATCAACATCGATGTACAATGATGTACATTGCATCGCAAATGCTGTGTCATACTGTCACTGTTGCATGATCGAGAGCATGGATGGAAAAAAGTGAGACTCGCTGATTTATTTCGACTAGGCTTGGCCCGCTTAAGAAAGGCCAGCTTTTCAGACTGCAGAAGGGACACAGAGCATAGAGAGACAGTGTGCAGGAAGCAAGAAGCAATGGAGACATGATCCTGTGACAGGTCACGGAATGCTTTTGAGACACAAAGCTGACAGTGGTCCGCAGGCAGGTGCTGGGATGATGTCAAATCAGCAGCATGACTTTTGCTGCCAGGCTGGCAGAATCTTTTGCCTGCGAGAATGCTCTCAGATTGAGGATTGCTTCGTATGCTTCATGTGACATTCATGTGCTTCATTTTCAAGCAACACAAATTACAACTCATCAACTCAAGTAGCGTACACTGGAGGAGCCTACTGAAGGGCCATTTCTATTGGTGATGCGAACGGTTGAGGTCGAGCTTTGCGAGTGCTCTTGCAATCTACTGGTAGCAGCAAAGTCATTGTGATTTAATAGGTCGCACTGCACTGCGGTTGCACAAGTTGCAGCAGATGTAGCACTGCTCTCTCTCAGGGCGGCCTTGGCTACCCCTTCCTTGAGAACACGGAGATCTCAGAAGTTTGGAATCACAGTTCCTGATCCTGGCCGATGCAAGTGTGGGACAGTTCTGGAAGAATCGGTACACTACTGGTATGATGATATGGTACATGTCTTTTATATTTCTCATCATTTATTCGTTTTCTCCTCCCAAAGCGTCACTTGCCGTTCGATGACTTCATGACTGTGCGGCTGCAAGCTGACCTCGAAGGTCGAGATGTTCCCCAGCGAGGTGGGCACTCAGAACATCTTTAGCAAAGCGGACACAATGCAAAGCAGACATTCGAAAGAATTCATTTTTGAGAATTCAAATATGTAAAATAGTTATTTATAGTTTATTCAAATCCTTTCATTTGGATGTTCCTTTTCAAGTTCTTGCAAAGGCTGCCGACAGATTTGATTTTAGGCAGCGTTCCATGATCATGGACTCAATTCCAGTGCCTTTTCTCAGGATGGCACAGTGCGTTGCAAGATGACTGGCATGGGAGATGTCACTTCTCGCATATTTAGATGGTGATCCCGGCAACTTATTATTCGTGTGAGACGTTGCATTGTGCAAATTTGAATTGCAGCAAAGAGACAGTGCCTGTGGTGACATCCTAAAACATCCTATGACATCCTAGGCATAGGTACCATGATGAATAATTCTGGTATAGATTCAATGGATCACGCATACCATAGATCCTATGACGCACATCGTTCAGGTGGACAGGTTTGCAGAAAGATTCACAAGCATCGGCTGTGGCCTTCTTGGAGTCGATCGACGAGGCAGTTTGGTCCAAGGGAAGAGATTTATAAGTATATTATACATATATACATATATAATATGCAATGCATATGCATAAGTATATATATCTTTATATATATATATATATATGTATGTGTATATGTATATATTTACGTAGATAGAACAGATGTTTGAAAAGATGAAGAAAGAGACACTGCAAAGTTTATGCACTTCCTGTGCGCAGATGTGTGGCATGACATGGTCTCAGGCTTCAGCTTCCAAAGCGAGGGAGTCGTGAGAACGGACAGATTGTCTCTCGAGCTCTGAGCCTCCAGTGCAAGTGCACGCAAAAAATGTCTAGGTGTTCAAGCCCATTGGTGGAAATCGTTCCAGCGTTTCATCATTTTTCTAGCCATGGGATATGTGGTTGGGGTTGGGGTGGGGTGGGGCATGTTGACTTTTGCTATCGCCAGCCATGTCGATGCTATATGGCTGATGGGTTGGGGGGGTGGGGCATGTTAATGCACGTTATCCCTTGCCAGCCACTGTGGCTGATAGGTTGGGGTGGGGTGGGGCATGTTAACGTTCGTTATGACTTGCCAACCACGTTGATGCTACGTGGCTTTTGGTTGGGGTGGTGTGGCATAAATCAATGAGAATTAATGTATGTGTGTGTGCTTTGCTTGTTTGCTGTGAACATCAGATATTCCGGTATCCCCATCTCTCTCTCTCTCTACAAAAAATATATCTAAATGTTGCAAATTGCTCTTTGCATTCTTGTTGAAATCATTGTGCTTCGCTACGGGCATTCTTGGCTGCCAGAGCTGAATTCGGTGCCTCTATTCAAATGTGGGTCAATGCCTTCATGTTCATAGTCATTGCTTTGTAACTCCCGCTTGATAAGGTTTGCACCAATGGGTTCTTCAAAATATGAGGCCTTTTTATGCCTCTTTTTCTCGCTTTCCAGACTCACTGAAACTTGAGGATGCAACAGTGTTTCAAGGAGTAATGAGATGCCGACATCATGAGTTTTGCACAGTAAATCAACAACTCTAAGACGGTTAGAACAGGTTGAAACGATAGACAATGAATGAATGTGACATGTGTAGTGAAATGAAGGGATCGACGATGATCAATTAATCATAGAAATGCGGACACCAAATCCATGGAACCATGGAGATGGCCGCTCCCAAGAAAGAAGTCTGGCACCAAGGGAGTTGAAGTTAGCAATAGCTTCGACGTGCTTCGACATTCAACGGGAACTCCTCCTTTTGATCACTTCAGTGACTTTTGTTGCATTGCCGGAAAGATCCAAACTGGGGTTGAAGTCAAAGAGAATATGCACTGAATGCTCAACTGGCCGAACTAAGTCGCATTTCCCTGCTAGGTCTGTGTGGATGAGCAGAAGAAGGTGAAAAGCTGCAACTATTTTCCCACTTGACATTGCAGATGTTTCTTTTTTACAATTCAAACACTCAAAAGAGCGGCTCTGGGGATTTTAGGCCTTCTTGGCAGCGGCTGAAAAAGGCCTTGAAGATGTCCACATCTCAGCATTTCAAGTGTTGGAGTCTAAGACACTGCAGTGATGTGACGTTTGATTTTCTACATAGGTCATTCGCAAGGAACTCCAAGGCAGCAAACTCAGTGAATTCTTTGAATCTTTGGGAAGTCTGGGGAAGGCAGACGTTAATGCCATTCCCAAGGCAAGAATCGTCGACTGCTCATTGCTGCGGAAGATTCTCAGGGCAGAGGCGAAGAATGTATTTAGATATGATTATTTAGATACATGTAGATACATATACAATCATAAAACATACACAAACATATACATATGCATGCACGCAGGCACGCAGGCAGGCAGGCAGGCAGGCAGGCAGGCAGGCATACAGACACATATACATATACACATGGTCCACCCTGAACACGCCAGAAAAAAATGAGCATTCTCAGGCGCTACCCTCAACAACTCTTTGTTCAGGTGCAGTGCACTTAGCAGCCAAAGGAGGGCAGCAGCAGGCAGCGTCATATTTGACCGTCAGATATGTTTGTAGCGCAAATACCATGGAAGATGGAGATGTGATGCAAGTTTCTTTGAGGATTGTGTGTACATCCCAAACGTAGGAAGGGATGAGTGCTATGCATGGGGGATGACTCAGGATGGCCTGTAACACATTGTTGGGATCCCACGCCTTCCAATCTGCTTCCAATCTTGATGGTTCAACCGCCTTCAGCTGATCACTTAAGCCAAGTCAACCATTCCCTGTGTGGTGCAGGGGCTCACCAGGGGCTCACCAATTCGTACGCACTAAGGGGAGTACCATTGCAATGGGACCCCCCGAACCAGCTACTGGGTTGAGAGTGCTCGTCACGTCCTTGCTTCTGAACGGTAACGTGAGCATTCCGGATGGCATCATTGAAGACACTGGTGGTAGCAAGAAGTATCTCATGAATAGTAAATCATTCTAGTGGAAATCTTTGTGGTGTAGACACTTGTAAGAAAGATATTTTGAACAACGGCCATGTAAACACTCGAATGTGCAAAAGCATTGCAGGGCAAAACTAGTCAATGGCTTCGCTAAACAACTGACTTGTAGTGTTGATTCAACTTACTTGTGTAAAAAATGAGGTGCAAAAACGTTGCTATGTAATAAACACGTGGTGTACAATTTAGTGCAAAAGCTTCCCGGTGCAAAGGTTATGGCTATGATGAGTAGTTAAGTACAAGGTACACATGAGGCGCTGCGCAAATCTCTCTTGTGTAAAAGCTTTGGCACAAACACAAGAGCAAAACAACTCAGTAAAAGACGTAGCAAAGGAGGACCTTGGCAGCTCTCCTAGCAGAAAATTGCGCAGCACTTTGCAAAGCCTCCAGAGGAAAAGTGGAGGAGAGGGTTGCATGACCGAAAGCACAGCTTTACAGCACAACCGAAACATAAGAAGCACAACCTTTCCACACCGTGGGTCGGTAGGATTTGGCTCCCAGACGCCATGAGAAGCAAGCACCAGAGAAGGAAGGCAAACCTGACAGAATGTGACACGAAACACCTAATATTAGGCCTAGGCACTGCACCATGCTCTTTCTGCGGTTCAAACAATCGAAAGAAAGAGAAACACAAAACAAATTCTGTATACTATAGATACACAGATTCTACTTATACAATCTTCTTATATTTTACATGTTTCAGAGGAGAAACATTTTTTCAAACGCTCCCAACTCGAAGCAATGGAAGTCGCAAGCTTTGACAAGCCAGCTACATTGGCAGATCTGCCTGAATCCAGCCTGGTGGATACATTGAGTGCCTTATCATTCAAAGATATTTTTTTTACAACTGCCTGTGACCGAAGGTGGCTGCATGCTGGATTCTCAGCTACAAACCTGCCAGCAGTTCGGGAAGATGACACACCTTTGCCCACCCTACGATCTTTGCCCTTGCTAAAGTCTCGATTTCCAAGACTGCAAGATTCGGTTCGGGCTCTTGTCGAAGGAGACTGGCTACCAGAGCATGCTGATGCGTTCCGAATCGCAGGAGCTTTGGTACAGAAACTCATTGTTCGCTTGAGCGAAGGTGTTGGTGAGCCGGAGCTTGCCTTCATGCTCAAGTCCTGCCCAAATTTGCATCGCTTTGAACTGACGGACTATGATCTAGTTGGTGCAGACATCACAGGAGATTTCTTGCAGTATTTACCTGCCAGTTTGATAGAGTTGCGATTGTGCTTACTCCGCTCGTTGAATGACCGAAATTTGCAACGGTCCGTCGAAGTTGCACCGCATTTGCAAAGTATTTCCCTCGAAGGAAATGATGAATTGACAAGTCATGGAATGGGAAATTCTCTGTCACGTTTGCGACTTCAAAACCTGGCTTTGGTATGTACCCGGGCTGGAAATTCTCCACAGATCGCAGAAGAGACGCTGACTCGAATCTTTTTAGGCGACCGAGACCATGAAACGGAGGGAAGGAGGGCAAGCTCTAGAAGTTTTGGGAGGAGAGAACTGCATCAATTGCATCAATTGCCTGAAGCATTTGGAGAATTGCGGGCCTTGGAAATCTCTGAAAGAGCAGGGCCTCCACTGGAATTAGCCGAAGGAGGAGAACGGTTTATGGGTGCCTTGGGAAGACATCCACTCTTGATGAGCCTATCCTTGTCAGGTGTTGTGGGAATAGGCGACAAAGCATTGTGGGTCCTTGCAAATGCTTGCCCTGGATTAAAGTCACTGGCCTTGTATCGTCCTGGAAATCAGCTAACATCAGTTGGATTGCAGCAAGCTTTGCAGTGCTTTGGTCTAGAAAGCCTTAGCCTGGGCTGCGTGGCGGACTTTTCAGGTGCTTTCAAGGCTGTACAAAGCGCAGGGCAAGACCTAAGCATGTTAGACATGACGCGCTATTTCCGCTCAGCAGCTGGAGTGTCTCTTGTGTCTGTGCTTAGGCAGTTACAAAGCTCAGACTTCCCAAATTTGCAGAATGCTTTCTTCCGTGGCACGTTTTCAGCCGAGCAAGTTGCAGCATGCCGCTTGACCATGGCATTGCAACCAGATCAAAGTCAGAGCCTTCCTCGCTGGTTGCAGTTGGACGATTCAACATTTCAAGTTCAGTGGCTTTCTGGTGACCGTTCGAACGTGTGCAATCTGCACCTGCAAAGATGCTTCCGTGAAGGCGAGTTCATTTAGCTTCGACATCCACGTAGTTCTGTGGTTCGACGTTGTGAAGCCACAGAGCATCTCAAAGAACTGCAACGGCACAGGAAGCATCAGCTAGGCTTCGCATTTCATGCTACATGTGACCCTGAAGTGGCAACTTGCAGCTTTGAACTAAAGTACCGACCGGGAACGTGAAATCGAACTGGACTTGGCCACCAGCATTTCCGAGAGGTCCTGCCAACACAGTGACTGGTATGACCATGACTCAGCATGACCCATGTCCTGTGGCTGCGGCATTCTTGGCGGTTCCGCAGTAGATCGCGTGCCACCAGATATCGCCCTTCAATGTGCAAGCTTTTCACGAGAGAAATGGAGTCTTGCCCGTAAAAGAATAGAAGAGGCAGCCAAAGGCATCAGTCCTGTCATTGTGAAAAAGTGTATGAAAGTGTTTGGAAGGTGAGCATGTGCTTTCCCGGTTATGTTCTCGCAGGTGATCCGTCTCTTGCACGACCATGGAGTTCTGCTGGAGGTGCAAAACACTCAGCACATATGGAGGTCCGTGATGGTTTGTGGTCATTGGACTTTCCAAGGTGTTGGACTGCAATGGCTGGACTCCATTGCACTTAGCTTGTGAGCATGGACGGCTTGAGGCCTGACTCCAGAAACTCTTTGAATTCTTAGCTGTTGCCCTAGTTGATCCTAGTTGCAGACCTCAAAATGTGAGACATTTTTGAGTGCCCTTTGCATTCGGATTGCAGCTGTTTCAGCACAAATTACAAGACAGACAACAGTGACAAGACACAACATGCAGAGCGTAAGGCAAATGTGCAAACAGGGCACACCCATCACAGACATGACACAAACGGCAAACACAAATTTCTTTCCATTTTTTGCAACCTGCAATGCCTCGGGGCAGGTCGGGTGCAGACGTGTGAAGAATTCAAGAGATCGGTAAGACATCAAAAGTCTAGAAGAGTCGGAAACTCCAAATGTGGACGCTTGCATAATTCCAGTATTCCCTGTTTCACACTGATTTCATGTTGACGTACATAGAGTTTTTGCTAGGCATAGCATGGCTTAGCCAAATTCTTGCAGGAGCCGCAGTCGAGGAAAGCAGAAGAAGCAAAAAAGCATAGGCAGAGGCAGAGGCAGAGGTCGCGCAACTTCAGGCACTTTGCAGTGCTTGGTCCTGAATGTAACTTGCAACGCATTGCGTGTACCAAACAAAAGGCCATTGCTGCAAGATGTCAGAAGCTTTTGTGGAAACCCAAAGTGAATGTCATGCGTTTTCAATCGTTGAAATGGGATCCGTTGGGTTGTAAAGCTCGCATACGTAAGTTGTTTTGGTCTTAAGTTTCTTTGCAAACTTTTTGCCTATTCTGTGCTTTCTTCGATTCTTCGATTGCTTCGTCTTCTCTGCTTTTCTTCCATGCTTCTGCAAGCTTTTGCAGCGTCTTCAGGCGCGCAGAACGAGGACTTCGGCGCATCGCCTCCAAAACTGCGCCGAAGCAAGACAGTGGAACAGACATATCAAAAGAAGACCCAGGCGCAACAGTTCCCCTTACCTGGTGCCACAGTCTGTGCAGCTGAATATAATAAGGATAACATGGATGACTGAATATGCTTGATGTGATATGTAATTGTAAACACATAGTAACAGATTATATATATATGTATAGTATATATATAATTATGTATAGTTACTATGTACGTAGCGCTGTACATACATTGTGATGATGTTGCGAGGCAGAGTGACTTCATGACCTGCCCCAGGTTGAACACATCCTCTTGCGGCCAGACACCTATGTTGGTTCGATCGAGCACCAGGACACAGCAATGAAACCAAGCCCGGTGAAGACTTGTCCAACTGGACGTTCTATCAGGACGAATCTCTATGGGTTTGGAATGAGAAGAAGGCCTGCCAGAATGACCAGAATCATTGTTTGATTTTGCATTGTTTTGCGATGTTTTGCAGCTAGAATGGACGGTATAAATCCTTACGCATGCATGTTTTTGTGTATGTATATATATATATATTTACATGCCCGCACGAATGCCACGAATGTACATTGTTAATCATTATTACAAGTCCATGTACTGACATGTCGCACAAATACATTTTAACATGTACAGATATGCACACATATTATACAAATATGAACATATGTAACAAACATAGTTATGCATATGTATAAATAAGTAAAGCAAGAAATGCATACATACATATTATACATATACATGCACGTGCGCAGACATGCACATGGGTATATGTACACATAGAAATGACAAATGCATAGTTGTACACACACACACACGCACAATAAATACGTGTCGATTATGTTGTTCCACGACCTAAGCATGAAATCAATGTTGTATGCACGTCCATGATTGATTTTTTTCGAATTGCAGGGTGAGATGGAGTACAGGGACATCAGCTACGTGCCTGCTTTGTACAAAGTCTTTGATGAGATTCTAGTCAATGCAGCCGACAATCTACAAAGAGATTCGAAGATGAAGGCACGCTCTGCACTAGAGACATCTCCAGACCGAAAGACTGATCGCACAACGTTTTTGTGGAACGACTGACGATCTTGCAGGCAATCAAAGTGGACATCGACAAATCAAAAGGCCAGAATGAATTTCAAACATTTCGTTTTCATGGTTGCAAATACAGACGTGAGAGCAACTAAGTCCTTTGGCACATGCTTCAATGCTGGGCTGCTGCATGAGCAGGCGGTGCAGCTTACAAAAAGAATGAAAGATAACCAAACTTGGAAATAAAAAGAACTGCATTAAAAAAAGAATAAAATAATAAAAGAATAAAGAATAAAAAGTTCCTTAGAACTTGCTTTGGACTTCTGTGTGGCCTTGGAAAATCCACTTTCTGTATGCACTGCTTCCATCTGCTTCCTACGAGAGGAAGGATCCGTGTTTGGAACGACGGCAAGGGCATCCCTATACAGCTGCCACACCCTGAGAGCTGCTGCCTTGCTGAGGCACTACGAAAAGATTCCAATGCATGATTAAGAAAGTGCCAATGATGTTGCCTCGGCACATTCCTTCAAGCTTACCACAACGAAGCATCCAAAGCATTTGGATGCCATCAGATGCCTTTGCCTATTGAAGCCAACATCTCATCTCTCACCAACCCCTCCCAAGATCTTGTATACGTAACACATATGCACATACAAATGTACATACGGGTGCAGGAAATGGTTAAGTTCTGCTGAAACAAAGAGTTCGATTATTGATTGGCCGCCGAGGCACAAGAAATACAAAGTGTTTGTTCCAGAACTCGTTTTTGGTCACTTGTTGACAAGCGACAACTACGATGATTCAGAGCGTTCCTGTGCTGCAAATGGAACTGTGGAGAAAGCGAAACACAAGATTTTCCAAAGGTGTTACTTTGCGTTTACTTTGCCGTTGATCACATTTGCTGTGACTTGCTACTGTACAACATGACAGGTTTCCTCATTTTTTCTTCATTTTCTTGATGTCTAATCCAATGCCCGTCCCGATGTCTGTGATGCCAGGAAAAGTCACAGGAGGCCGCAACGGCTATGGCGCAAAACTGACAAATGTCTTCAGCAAGACACTCTCTGCATTTGAAGAATTGACAGTTCCAAAGTTGCACAGTGCTAGCGCCACACATAGTACGCATTTGGGACACCGTTTTGATGTAGACTCTTAGCAGTGCTGTGCAGCTTTGCTGGCTCTGCTGGGCTCGGAAGACAGACTTGCCAAAGTAAGGAAATTTGTCATCGAGACTGCAGGCCAAAGGATTTGACTTGTAAACTTTTCTTGAGTCAAAGTCACTTGCTTCTGTGATCTGATGCTCTTGACGATAGCAGGTCATATACAGCAGCAACAAATAGCACATGGCACATGGATGTAGGAGTGTCATGGAAATGGAAACTGAAAGAGCCTGTTGAAAGTGCTCTACTTACTCCTCTCAGGCGGAGGAAAGAAGTACAAGCAAGAGTGGACGAACAACATGAGTCTCTCAGCTAACAGGGCATCTATAAAATGTGTAGTAGAAGCTCTCTGTGAGACTTTGCATGTACTCAAACGATTTGAAAGAGGTGTGCAGCTTGGGTCATTGCTTCGTACACAGCTTGCACAGCAACGACACAAATCCACATGGTACAGAGCACCAAAGGTTTGCAACAGACATCACCCAATTTTTTTCTGGAGGTAAGAAGGGAAAGCCGAACGTGACGAAGTTTCTTGGTAATTTACGTTGATGGGCGTTGTGATTGTGAGTCCTGAAGTGTAAGAGATTATCAGAGGCAGTGCCAGAGGTCGTGCATGGCAGTGCATAGAACTCAGAACTCTTCTGTGCCCTGCTGCTCTGAGGGGGGGATCATCCAGTTCCTACACCTGTGTCGAGTTTTGGCCGGACTCTTGTCAGCATGTCGCACTGCAAGTGGTCAAAGCTTCATATGCATTTCCCAAAACTTGAAGTCTTTACGAAAGATAAGTATGTAAGTGCACTAGACCTTTAAACCGAGTCAACATGTTGATCTTTTACCGAACATGTTTTCTTGTTGTGCGACCAAAACGTGACCCAAGGACTTGGCAAAGTTCGGCATGAAGGAACTCGAGGCGCAAAAAAAAAAGAGCTGAAAAGCCTAAAGGAGAAAGGATAAAAATAGAGAGGAAAACATGGCCCAATAGAAATAGAGAGAAGAAAGAGAGGAAAGATAATAAAGAAAGGATAGAAATGCCTTATAGAAATAGAGAGGAAAGATTCGAAAGGAGATGAAGAAAGGATAAACTCGACTAAGGACTGAGAAAGTTCACAAATGGACTTTCCTCGTATGAAAGTGGAACGATGAAACGCATGTGAAAATATGTGAAACATTTCATAACATTTCTATATTTTTGAGTAGGTTATAGCTGTGTTCCTTGAAGTCGCTTTCACGTTTGACCAGCCTTTCCCAAGGCCGAAGCGCATGTGCCCTGATACGCCCATCCTGTCCCCTCCGGTTTTTGGCTTTCTCGTGCCAGCCTTCCCGACCTCCGGGTCCCCGGCTGGCCTATGTCCCTGTCAACTCATGTCTCTCGAGTTTGAAGGCCTTCAAAATCCTTCAAACGCTTTCCAACTTTTCCACAGTCTCATATATCCGTTGTTGTGAAATGACCCCTGCTCTCTGGGTCGGAGGCTTTGATGAGTTTTGAACGTGTTTGTTGTACTTGGCATATCTGGGCATTTGTAGATCCTGTGTTTGATGAAGATTCAACTACAACCCACAGGCCGACACTGTTGCTTTGATGATGCGGCGGGTGTATGATATTGGAGGCCGGCTCAAAGTTGACATGCGTAGTTGACAAAATAGCTGATTTATTTGTGTTGACGGATTAGTTCTCTTGACAGGGACCAGCGGAGATCGTTGCAGTGTCTATTTGAACGGTCGCACCATGGTTGCAAAATGTTGCAAAAGCATCCGAGATCATCAGACATCTCTGCTTGTTTTGGATGCCCACAATTTCTGGCAAGACAATTTTCAAGGAAAGCTTGATGTCAAGAACTTCGTGGACTATTGCAGCTACTTCCATAATGGAGACGGGCACGCGTTTGCACAAATCAACAAACGTTGGCAGGTCCGGGGTCGCAGCCAAGTCATACCAAGTCTTTAAGCATTGATCAAGCAAATCAATGTCGGCCAAGCAATCGAACAGATCTGGCTTTTGAAACTTGTGCTTCTTGCTTTTGCTTCTTCAGGTACTGGTTGCAAGGTCTGATGGAGATGGATTTCAGCAGAATTCCTTCGTCAATGCAATCAGTACTCCGAAAGGAGGTACGTGGCTGGGCACAAGAAGCCGGTCCAGTCTATACTATTGTGTGATATCTGGAACGGTCAGAATGGTATAGAATGTGTGCGTTCATCCTTTGCTGACCGAATTTCAGTCACGAAGTTAGAAGTTGATCAAATGACACGGTGCGTTGGCCCTTCGGCAAGATTTTTAAAACCCTTGGAGTTGTTGGCATATGACGCTACTAAGCAGCTACTAGTGTTCCTGCTGATGTTGAAGAACATCGAGCCTCTCACGACTGAGAAGTCAACAATGCTTTGCGCAGTTTGAACATTTCACAATCTCCGAATATTTGCGACCTTCACAGCCGATTCCGAGTTTGGATACATGGGCTGACATGGGCTTACAAGATTAAATACAGGGTGTGAAGTGTCAACTCGTGCTTTTGTTTTGCAATTTTTAAGTTGAGAGCCAAGAAGGGATCACCCTCCGAGGCATGTCAACTACATCTTGGATCAGTTGGTAGATGCCATTTCGAGCAAGGCGAGCGTTCTGAGCGTTTGGAACATCTTTGAAGGAAGTCTTTCCCTTTTCAACACGCTTGTGTGGAGTTGGTATGTACATGTGTTTGTGTTTGTGTGGGTGGGTATGTAGGATTTTCATGGATTTTCTGCATCCCAAGATATTTGTCGAATCTGAAGGCAAGCAAGCAGGCTGGAAAGGGAACAGAGATCAAGCGAGTGCATCTTGGCAGAACTTTGCGCACTGGGGGTTCGACCGGCTTGTCATGGCAGACCACACTTCGCAGGTTACACACTCTCACTATCTCTCACCATTCCTAACCGGGCCCCAGTTGATATCAATGAGGCACGTGAAGAGTCATCTGTGGCTCTTTGTCAATTGTTGCTTGGCTTCGCAAGAAATTGTATTAGAGTAGATGCCACAATGTGCCACAACATGCCACAACAACATGCAAGAGCACACGGACAGCGCGTCGCTGCAAGGCCTGATTGAAAATCCGGCCTTCAGCTCTCAGACAAAGGAACAGATGACACTTAAGGCGCGAAAAAATGCTTTGCAGACGTGCTTTGGGGAGCCTTCGCCTTTTTCTTGCTGTATATTTTCGCAGCTATTGGTGCGGCACACTCCTTTTACCCTGAGCATTGGAGCGTTCACTTTCTGCGTTCAGGTCTCACAGTTCGGGAGCACTTGTAGCCTGCCTCGTTCCTTCATTGATGAGGCGATTTTGAACTGTAGCTGATCCCATGTGAGCTGCGTTCAATGCACTTGGAAGGTGTGTCACCATCATTTGCATTCATTTGCTCACCGTGTAATTCAGTAATATTCAGTGTAATCGTATGTAATCAAGTTGAAATTGTGATTTTCTATCGTCCTTTTTGCAGCTTTCTGAAAGCTTTCTGTGCAGATCCTGAACAACACTGGAATTGTGGATGCAGTCATCTCGGAGGTTTCAGAGCTGCAACACTTGTGACAAACAGGGTCAATCGGAGAATGGATCGATGAATATCGATCAACATCTCAATGAATACCGATAGATCTTATCATCTTACAATTTCTTCAATCTTTGAACCCAGCGGTCGGGTACAGTGGAATTCCAACCGTTTTGCGAAGGCGCAATCCAAGATGACCTTAATGATGGACAAGAATATCTCCAAGGCAAGTCACGGAAAGCGAGTGTGTCGAGCTTACCGCTCCGGGAGACCAGGTGGCAAGAACTATGTGACATTGAGCATGATGCATGATGCATTGTTTCCACATCCTTTGCTTTGATGCATCCACGGATTAAAACAAGGTGTAATACCGTTTCTACATTGATGATTTTGCCTGAGGTTGGGCGTTCCTAAGTTGGAAGATGCAAATGAAGCAGGCTTGGAGAATCCTGAAGTATGAAGGGCCATGAAGTGGAATGATGATAATGAATTGATGATGAGGGTATGGCCTTTCTGCATGTTTTGAGTCATGGAACATGCTTAAGGAGATGTTGCTAGGTCTCCTGGGAGTTTTGTCCCCGACTTCTGGTTGTGCCAGGCGGCAATCACTCGAAGGAGGGGTCCTTGGATCATGGCGTTCCATAGACTTTCATGGCTCATCAAACTGGGCAAGCCGCTTCGAACCATGAACAGATCGAACACAGATGAACACAGAACACCACAGTAACTTCTGATTCATGTTGCAATGTTGCTTGATTCTGAAAGTTTTGCTGGACTGTACTGATGTTCACTTTGTGAGATGAAGGACTGCACATTGATTTTGACGGAGGGAGACAGTGCGAAAGCTTTGGCTGTTGCTGGTTTGGCAGTGCTTGGACGAGACAAGTTCGGGGTGCTCTGCTCAGTTGTTAGCAGTTGTCGTGTGCAGCAGATACTTGTTTGTGAAGTCAAGGCCTGCAAAGAAAGAGCCAGAAAGATGTCACCTGAAGTCATTTTTACCCCCGAAATGTTATCAACCCACACAGGGGACCGCCCCCCTCTATCGATTCGCGTGGGCATGGCTTTTCTCATCTTTTCTAATAATGTCTTCAGATGCAAGAACTGATTGGCTATGAAACTGACATGCCCATCATTTGCCTAGCCTATAAGCCTATAATGGTTATCCTATCATATCTATGGCTACAGGTGGCTAATTTTGGTTCTAGGTTTTGGATAGACTTTTGGTTAGTAACTCACCTCGAAACCTCCCACTCATCCTGGTGTGTGCGGTCTTTTGAGCGAAACCAGGGTCCAAGAAAACAAGAAAGACACAACAGCTGAAGATATAAACGAAAATAAGCATAGTAAAAGTTTCGAAAGATAGCTAAAGCAGTCCTGCACGCACAGCTGAAGCTCCAGATTGAGAAGCAACACCACAGGCTGCAGGATACGGTATGGAGCATCCATTTTTGGTTTACTGTGTGCAGGGTGTTCTCATTCAGGTCGAACCTGGGGACTTGCCAAGGATCACGCATACAAATTCACTTGGTGTACCGCCCGAAGGAATCACGCAACCAAGCACCAACGAACCAATCAATAAACCATGTAACGACCATGTGCGATCTTTGGTCGGCCCTATCCATGATCGCTTCCAAACCTGAAACTTGCACAAACTTGATGCAATCCGTCTAAAATGGTGCTTGCAATTCGAGGCAAGGAAAGCATCCTGCACTTGGTTCCCAGGGTTGGTCGCAATGGTTCGTTGCCAGCCCCGTTCATTTGTGCAACTGTTCAATTCACTTGCAGGTGATAAATAGTGAGTAAACATGCTTTATGATAGGGGAGTCATCAGTAACAATCAAGGGCTTGACATTATTTGACAACTATCTTTGTTTTGTTACTGCATTCCCAGGTTAGTTGTCCCAAAGTGACCCCAGCCCCAGCCCAAGCCCAAGCCAGGTAGAAAATAGAATCCACATGGAGCAATTGAGGGCACCTGGTACTCCAAAACGCACTCACCCCAAAGAGTTCGACTTCCTATATTGAAACATGTTCGCCCGAGCCTTAGGGTTTGCCCCGCATGGGTCTGAGAACATTTCCCAACGCTCAAATTCCTGCACAGGGCCATTGTTTTTTGACTTCTGAGTTATCAAACCCTAAACCTCAAACCCTAAAACCCTGAAACCAGAACCCTAAAACCCTAAACCATAAATCACTGCGTATAGCCAGTGTTTTCGCATCTTGTCCAAGCCATCTCGACCTTGTACAACATGCTCCATTGCAGTGGCGCTTTATGTGGTGGGGCGAACGTTAAGGCTGGAGGGAACATGTTGAAACGCCTCAGGTCTTTCCACTCCGGGGTAAGCTCTTGAATGTCCGTGAACTCAACCAGAAATCGCTGGCAGAGAACAAGGAGGCTCTTTGATTTGGCAAATATGCTGACTCCGAAGTTCAGTGACCAAAATCATTCAAACTCAAGGACCAACTCTTTGCCGCATGCAAATGGCATGTTTTCGAAGGCCATGAATATCGTGAAAATTCTCGGCCTGTCTTTTGACAAGAAGAAGACTGCAGACTTGCGATATGGAAAGGCACAAGATTGAAAGTATATTGCAGCATTTGTCTTTGAGCACAGTCTTCGTTTGTTTTTGCATTGTTTTGCCAAATGTTTTCCTGATTTTCTTTCCTCGTGCTTTGCATTTTGTTGACCTTGATTTCTTTGCATTGGGATGTGGCCCGTTCCGTGAAGGTCATGATCATGGCGGACCAAGACTACGACGGTTCCCACATCAAAGGTCTTCTCATCAATTTCTTCCACTACTTTTGGCCGGACCTGTTCCTCA
The DNA here is from genome assembly GCA_009767595.1 of Symbiodinium kawagutii. NCBI lineage: Eukaryota > Dinophyceae > Suessiales > Symbiodiniaceae > Symbiodinium > Symbiodinium kawagutii. The sequence continues at coordinate 124,471 of VSDK01021883.1, forward strand.
GCGGAGTAACAAGCATTTGCTCAAGTTGTATTGACCAAGGCTTTGCAGTGCCGTTTTCATTTTGACGTCCTTTCGTTGATGTCCGGCTGACATCAAGTGACCTGATGTTTCATGGCTTCGGATGCAGATAGTGTCTGGATCCATGTGCTAAGGCTCAGAGGAAAGCAAAACTTTCTGCAGCAGTTCATTACCCCGATTGTGAAGGCAACGAAAGACGGCCAGGTCAAACAATTCTACACGATGGTTGAATACGAGAAGTGGAAGAAGAAGTCAAAGGATGGTGCGGGATGGAAGATCAAGTACTACAAAGGTCTTGGCACTAGCACAGCTGCAGAAGCCAAAGAATATTTCAGCAAGATCCAGGACCACAGAATTGAATTCAGGCGCCGCTTTCGGGAGTCTAGTCGGACTTTGGTATATGATACTGTGAACTCAAATGAAATGAGACCAACCTGAAGCTTTGCAGCAGCGTGGCTGCCTGACAGGTGGAAGGGGACAAGTGACAACAAACTCATTGACATGGCGTTCAACAAAGGGCGTGCCGATGATCGCAAGACTTGGATGAACAAATACCAGGCACCAAAGTGCAACAAATTGGAACAGCTTGAAGTTCGTGATATCAGTTGGAAATGAGAGCAACATTTGATCACAAGATTAATGTCACCAATCGCCAAGATGCGCAGGAAGGCACCTTCGTGGACCACTCCAAACGAGCAGTGTCGTATGAGGACTTTGTGCAAAACTGAGTTTAGACATGTTCAGAAGGACGGAGAAGCCTTGGCCCAACTTGACCTGATCAAATGACTGGACTTGTGAACTTCTTGCAGCGTCCAAGGTGAACAAAGAACTTGTTCAGTTTTCTCGTTACGAGCCTTGACAGAAGTTTGCACGTTTGCAGGTAAGCAGAACAAGGGAAGAGGCTGATGGGAGTAGATGGCGTAGATGGTGTATGCTTGTGATATCTTCTTTTTAAGGTTTTGTGGTTTGGTATGGTTTGGTGATTTTAGGCTCTGGTGATTTTCAAGGTTTTGCAAATTTTGAGTTTGGAGACTCGGCTTGGTGAACTTTGGGCTTGGTGACTTGGTGATTTTGAGGATTTTGGGGAGCGAATTTAGGGTTTGGTGACTTCAAACTTTTCTCAGGGGTTTGGTGACTATACAGATTTGGTGAGTTTATGGCCTCAGGATTGAGGTTTTGCAGGGTCAAGTGATTTTGAGGGTTGTAATGATTTTGGCGATTGGTGGGTTTAAGTTTGGAGTTGCAGAGTTTGGGTTTTGGGAAGCTTGGGGTTAATGTAAAACCTTTTGACACAAAATGCATATCGGCTGATCCAAATCGAAGCTTCAGCTTGCCCCTTTGGACCCTTCAGACAACTCTTTTCGGCTTCATTTGGAAAACTGACCCAATTTGGTTGGCACGTTGGGCCAGCAGATTTTGGTTGCGGACTGAATTCGTGCCTGCAACGTCGCAGATCCTACCCTTTTAGATCTCAACTCATCAGATCACATGTTTCTTTTTGGTTGTTTTGTTTTCTTGCTTAGTCATGCATTGCGCGCCCCGTGTGATGATCCCACTGGGGAAGTCCTTGATGTGAACACACCTCGGAAGGGCATTTCACACGAGCAATCTGGGTAAATGCTGCCAAGTTACTCATTGACGCCCACACTGCATTCGACATCACTAATCGAGCTCGTTCAAACGCTGTAACGATAAGGGCGCAAGCTACCGAGACATACCGAGACCCCTTTCACTCAAAGACATACCTGAAGCGGTTTATATGGCGTCTCACCTTCGAAAACATCACCAAATTTGTCACCCACCATTTTTCATTGAATGTGCAGCGAATCTCATCAATGCCATTCATGTCTATAAGTGGTGTCTTCCTCGATATTTAGGCAGTGTTTGCATTTTCCTCATCTCTTTTTGGTCAGCATCAGTCTCTGCTTCACACAGCACTCCTCGATGAGCCACGTGATGACTGGCTGAATGAATGAAATGAAATGAAATGACTTGATATGATATGAAAATGAAACAAAGTGAAGTGAAATGCATGCCTCACTGCATGAATGCATTCTTTGGTCGCGCCACCATCCGATTTTACAGCGCTCCAGCTCCTAATGCACCCCCATCAAAGATCGCAAATAGCGACAAACAGTGTGCTTCTTGGGCCAGATGTTTTCAAAACCAAATCTACTGGATCTGTAATTTCGATTATTTTCGATCATTTTCTACAGTATCTTTTTCCATTTGCTCAATTTGGTTGCTGACCTATGCGGACATGGACTAAGGACTTGATGCGAAGTGTCCCATCGGTCATGGACGGTTTGAAGCCTACCCAGCGCAAGGCCTAGTGATACAACGGTACCATGCAGCATTTCAATTGGAAGAAGGGAGAAGATGGGAGATGAATGGAGAACAGAGATGATGCGAGGATGGAGAATGATTGTCAGATGGGAGAAGATGGGAGAAGCATTCTGCCAGTCTTGGCGCCAGGTTCTCTATTGCTGCTTCAAGCGCAATTTGAAATCAGACGTAAAGGTTGCCCAACTCGTTGGGTATGTCGGTCTGTATCCCAGTATCAAACACAAGTGGAGAATCAAAGGAGCAACTGGAGCTGCTGGTGAGGTGTGAAAACTTTTGGTTCTTTTGAAATTTGCCACGGTTGAAATTTAGGTCTTTGCAGTCCATTCCGCCCCCTCATCCTACCAAGACACTGAAGAGTTGTGGGACGAAGCATGGAGATACATTGCATACATTGCAGAATGCTAGGAAAAGTTAAGGCACATTACATATTTGTAAGTGTAGAATCTGCAAGTGTGTCCAGAGTCCAGGTGAGGAAAAAACCGAATGTGCAGGTGGGGGTTGGTCAATGGCAGTAAGATGTTTTTGAAGTCCGAGGTGAGCACAGCGCGTACCACCACGGAGAAGCATCGTTGTCGGGCACTATCGTTTCCATGGCTCAGGCACTCCTGGTCTTCAAAATGGTAATGAATGTAGATATGAATGGTGTGACTTAAATGTACATGAACTTCAGTTTGATTCGCTCTTTTGACTTTTGCGGCAGGACTTCGTTGGGTCCAACAATCTCAACTTGTTGATCCCATCCGGCCAGTTTGGGACACGAGCTTCAGGTGGAAAGGCCGAAGATCACAACGTGACACATGCTGACACTGTCACTGACACATTGTGGAAATTGAAGCTGCTTCGTGGACATTCTTGTGGCTGTGCTCACAGGATGCAGCCAGTGCTCGATACATTTATACGAGGCCAAAATGCAGTGGAAATCTGGGGAGTTTTAGCGACGTTGAGTGTGGTCCAAGTCAGGCTTGCTCCAATTGCCCGATTGCTTTTCAGTCCTCTTGATGATCCAGTACTTGAGTACCAGGCGAGAGCCATGCCATCACAAAGCCATTCTATAGCCATTCTCATTTCACTCATTTCACTCATTTCACCCATTTCTGATTCAAGTCTGCGAACGTCCAAGGTGGAAGAAGGCCAGAAAATAGAACCATACTGGCTCTGAACCCAGAGCTACACTGCTCAATGGCATGAGCAGAGTGAAAACAGAATCAATGAGGGCCAAGGGATTGGATTCCCAATGCAACGTGATGTGCTCATGAGGTATGCTCCCATCATTCCCATGGTTCTGGTGAATGGATCTGAAGGTATAGGCCAGGAAGGGCATCGAATAGCCACGATATCACGATGGCTGTGTTCAGTGTTCCAATCTGTTCCAATTAAGACTGTCACGTGAGTCACGTTCGAAAACGACTCTTAACGAGGCACAGGCTGGAGTACTTCGGTGCCAAACTACAACCCATTGGATATTATTGTGGCTGGGCAGCGTGCAGCTATGATGAAGTAAAGGGTTAGAGAAACTATTGGAGCAGCTTCGAAACAAGTAATCAGCCGCTCAAGATCGCTCAAGTTAGTTTTAAATTGCATCATTTGCTTTTCTCCCTATCTCCATCTCAGGCCAACATGCGACAGTTCATCAAGAAGAGTCTTGGCCTTCAGCATCATACCACGTGGGGAATTGGAACAAAGAGATTTGTTTGTTTCGTAACACTTAGTTGGAAAATGACATAGACCTTTGCCGCTGTCGGGAATTGCAAGTCACCACTGTAAGATCGCCGCCAGTGTGGCATAGCCATTCGACTTTCACCCTTGCATATCCAAGCACTCAGGAAACCGATGAAACATATGCAGCCGTGGTACAGAGGCTTTACCGGAACCATCAAACCATCGGGCGAAAAAGGTTCCTTGGACACGTTCAAGTGAGATAGTAATAGACTGGAATAGATATGAATAGAGATATGAATCGATGTGTTGTGGTTGGACCGGTGTGAGATGTGTTGTGACTGTGTTGTGTTTCATTTTCGCATGCCAGTGTGTGTCGAATTCGGCAGGTTCGATCTTGACGGCCGAAGCCAGCTGAGGCAAATATGACTGCCTGGGTACTTTCTCCAAAACGAGCACAACTGTTGTGCAGATCACCGAATTGCCTCTCAAAAAATGGACGCAGGACTACAAAGAGTTCCTTGCCAGTGTACTAGTATGTACCAGTGCAATGCGACGATATGTAATGCATATTATATACATATTTACATATTTACACATTTACATATTTGCATATGATGCATATGTGTGTCATAGCTGTAAGTGGGTTACGCCAATCCTGCGGTGATTGCTTGTCAGATCTTGCCAGCCTTGAAGAATTCTTGCATGGCAACAATCTTGCTGTCTCAGGTTCTTGCAAAGCAACATGCCTGGTGGCGAAAACAAGAAGACCAAGTTGAACATCTACGAGGTCAAAACCTTGGAAATAAAAGGAGTAGCAGAATGTAGCAGACAGCGGACAGGAAATCTAACGCAGATCCAATCAGGCAGCCCATGAGCATCCCATGAGCCTATGATTAATGCAGATTCTGAAGCTGCACAACCTGGGCACACCTGGGCACAACCTGGGCGCCAAGGTCAGAGAGTATCACACCGAGCGGCAAGTACACTTTGTGGTTCGAATGGAAGGCAACAAGCTGAAGGAAGCAGAGCAAAAGGATGGTATTGAAGTTGCACTGAAGCTCAAAGGCAGCATCAATGAGACCAATATGGTCCTTTTCAATCACGAGGGCAAGATCACAAAGTACAAGAACGCCAAGGAGATCATGCAAGAGTTCGCGAAAGTCCGATTGAAAATGTAGCTCAAAGGCAATTAGCTACTCTACCAGCCCATTGAATGGATTCTAAAGGATATCTAGCACTCTAATGCACTCTAGCACCATTTCTATAGCACCATTTTTTGGACCCAGGTACGACTTGCGGAAGAAGTATCTTGTTCAGAAGCTGACACTTGAGAAGGCAGGCAGTGAGAACTTTCTGCAAGAGCACGCGTAATGAGTACGTTGACTTTACAACACCGGTGTTTTCATTGCTTGAAGATACTTGAAGTGTGTCTCCACCCATGTATACCCATGGCACTTTACAAATGACATTGGCAGCTCTTCAATGGGAGCATTTCATGCTTGAATCGTCAGGAGCTGCTCGGGAATCGAGCGCGATTCATTGCGATGATCATCGCAAAAAAGCTTCACGTGAACAATCGCAAAAAGGCGGGAAAGAAATTTGGAAAGGAATGGAAGGAGTGCGAAAGAAACTTAAGAGAATGTGAGAGAAAGAGATTTGGAAAACTTTTTTCAAAAGAGCTAATATGGCACAACATACTGCAATACAATGCAAATGAAGAAGTGTGAAACCCTAATTTATTAATCCTTGTCAGCAAGCTGGTACGACTTTGGGTTGGTCTCTGTCGGTCAAATAGGCATGTAAAAGTTGCTCACCATTGACACATGGGCAGTGAGGTCGCATGTTGAGTCCAAAGCACACGCTCCAAGTTCTTTCATTTCCACTTCAGTCCCCTCTTGCAACTCATTCCTCTCATCTATGCTGCTCCCACCACCAATTGGCAAAGATTCAGCAGGGACTGGCCTAGTCTTTTCTTAATGCTCTTGCTATTTTTCACCTAAATCTCTTAGACCGAAACTCGTCACAGCGATGCCACCACTGCATGGCCAGGCCGACATCGTGAAAGACCTCACAAGATTGAAGTTCCGAAAGTTTGGTGACACAACACCACCCAGGCGGGAGACAACGACTGCAAAATGTTGCCAGTTTCCGAATCTTTTATCTTTATGTCGTCTTTTCATGTCTTTCCGACTCGGATACTTTTAAGGACTGGCTATGAGCTTCTTGGCTGCATGATGCTGTATGTGTGACGGAAGCATGAAGCGACTGGTGTCATGTACTGTATCTAGGTGGATGCCAGTATGTACGGAATTTTTGAATCAGATTGGTGTTGCCAAGCACAGACGGCTCACAGGTACTTGCTCGGAATGCAGATTTTGACATTGACTCTTGAAAGAAAGCTGGAGCTGGAGAAACCTGGCTTATGACTTTATTTGAATGCTTTCAGCAGACTCGGGAAAACTCAGGCTTCTGGCATCCTCTATCAGCAGACTTCATGTTTGCGCTGCTGTGTGGGTTGTTACATGTTGTCACTGCGTCACGCCTTTGCTTGAGGAAGCTCTACAAGTTCAAAAGCGATGAATTGGTGGGAGCCTTTTTGCAGCTTTTTAATTCTTTTCAGGTCTGTGAAGACTACCCTCACTCAAGCTGAAGCTTTTAGCTTTTGGCTTTTGCTATAGCTAGAATTTCTCAAAAAGCTTTCTCTTGATTCATTTGGGGCAGAAACGCAGAAAAATGGATCGACACTTCAGACTGCTACTTGAGCTGCGGATTTCACTGAAATTGTGAAAAACTTACTCCTTCAACAAAGCCAAAAAGCAACGCTTGTTACACCTAGGGTGGAGACTTGACACGTTACACCCAAATTTGGGTGGAAGACTACGGAAAATTGTGGACATTTCTAGTACGGTTTGGTTGGGTTTCGTTGACCGACCATGCTGTTGACCAGCAATAGAGCAGGTAAGGGGTTTTGTGTCAGAGCCTCTTCGTTGGGCTCGCACTGTTGCAACCTACGCAGTCTCCATGTGCATGCAGTGGCACTACTGGTATCACGCACACACCCAATTTGGAGCACGTTTTGCGTTTCTTGCGTGGGAAGGGCGTGCTGCAAATATTGCATATTGCGTACCATAACAGTTTTTCATGTTTTTCAGCCTGCCACAGCTTTGCAGCTTCGCAACCTTGTTGTTTGTGATGTTTCTGCATGGAATAGTTTCGGACGCATTCGCGGGGTTCCGAAGCTCTGCCCAATTGGATTTGGATAGCCCTACCAAATGGATCCAAATGGTATCAAAGTAGGATGAAACCATATAAAAACCATGAAAAACCTATTGCAACCAATCCTTTCGTCTACCCACATCAGGATGGCTACCATTTCGCACATGACTTGTCCTTAGTCCTTCCATGTTTGGGTTGCTCCCTGCCGTGGCAATTTTTTGGCCTGTCACACTCCGTAGTTCCTGAGTGTGCTCCCTAGTTACTGCTAATGAAACAGTACATTCTGAATATAAGCAGATAATGAAACAAAGGCCGGGACTCCATATGTCTTTTCACCATCTTCATTCTCCCCTTCACACATTTTTTCTTTGCGCTGCTTTGAATTTTTGCCAAAGCATTCTTTCAGGCTTCCAAGTTTTCTCTGTGAATTTCGCATGCTGTGAGGCCCAAGTGAAGAAGACCTCGATTCAGCAGATGTGGAGCAACGACTTGGACAGATTGGAGAACGTCGTCCGCACTTCGACCGCAACGTGCTGCGTTCTTTGTGTCTTCGAACACATGTGACCTTCACAAGTAATTACGCAGTACGTTCATCTTGTTCCTTGTGTTTGTTTGTCCAATTTTTCGCCAATGTGCTCCAATCAGGTCAACCCTCTTGACACGAGTGCAGAACGTAGACACATACATATCATGCCATGCCATACACGCCACTCGTTGCTTTGTGCATGCTGCACTTTGCAGATTACTTGCACTCTGCATGTTACATCACGCACATAAGCATCCCACAAGAATATACACAATCCATATCCATTCAGGTGGACATGTCGATTTTAAGCGCTGAGGAAACCTTCGCAAACAATACGCCGCGCTGGCGCCTTTACCCCGACACCCAGAATAAACCCTACAAGACCATACAAAAGCCAAGAAATCCTCACAAACGATAGAGGACGTCCCAGTTGGGCATTTGGACAGTTTTATATGTTTTATGTAATCTTCTTTGCTGCTCATGCTGTAAAAACAAGCTATATGTAATAATGATTGTTGCTCCAAAGGTCGCAGTTTTGACTTTAATGATCCCTTCTGTTCGGAAACAACTCGCAAAAAGATCAGAGTGCCCCGAAGTAATTGTTCATCCGCAAAAGATTTCCAGATGAGTTCACTCAATCCTTGTTGAATTAGCATAGGATGCGACGTTTTAACCAAGCTTTGGGTTCCTTCAGACTGGGTGATTCCTTGGGAGAGAAAGGAAACAAGAGAGGAGTTACATGCATTCTCAGAGTCTGAGCTGACTTTCACGACTGCTTCGAATAAAGTTCGCGAGAAATCTGTGAAGAAACTCGGCAGACCAGCCGGCCCACACACTGGCAGACTTGACGTGCTGCTACTTTGAACGCAGTTGTTTGACATTTTTCCTAGGAGAAAACCCATCCCAAAAGTGGCCTTCGAAAGTTTTGCATGGCTCCGCCTAAGATTCGCGAACCATGAATTTCAAATCTCGAAGATAGCGGCGGATAGGAGGAATTTTCACCGACCATCATACATAAGTCTCCTACAGACATCCAGAAATATGCATGCATGTATGCTTGCACGTGCAGAGTTTTTCCACTGGCAATTGGACCTGCCCGACAGATGATTTAAAGAACAAATGAGACATATTGAAACATTAAACGAGTGCCCCTCAACTGGTTAGGGGTGAGGAGGCCCAAAACAGCAAGCGGCTGCATTGATACAGATCTTGAAGCTTTTGTTGAATGCTAGAGACAGGCACAATAAGCAATGTGAAATATCTTATGTCGCACCTACCTGTGGCAGCAAAAAGCAAGAGCTTGCTTTCAATGAGGCGACATGTATGGCAAGGAGGAACGAGACCTTTCTTCGGGACCAAAAAAAAGAAAAGCCAGGGGCAGTGGAGACGACATGGAGGTTGTGGCTTTGCTAGAGTGGTTAGAGCTTGCATTGTTTTGCGTAGTGATCATAGTGCAGATGCAAACAGAGTGCAAAACTGTGCAAACTGGAACGAGGGTAAGATCAGCACACGGCGAGCAGCAGTCACGAGCTCCCTGGAATTCCGGAGCTTCTCTTAGGACATGAAGCGTCCTGCCAGCGCGTTGTCTTCAAAGCTATGGAAGGGAGCAACAGGAAAGGGTGGAAAAGGCTCCAATGATCTTAAATTCAAACTGTCAATAGAGGGTAACATAGCAAGGGTCGGTACTTTGCATTTTACTTAGATAATCATAGATACATATAAGGTATGTCTACGCAACATATTGCTATCATCGAAGGTTGCAAGTGTCAGACTGACTGGGAAGTTCTTGTCACTTTCTGGTACACCTAGTGGATTTGAAGCAAGACCGCGTAACCTGAGATTGTGCGGGTAAATATGAAGGCCGTGCCAAAGGGAGAGGACGAGCAGCCAAAGGAGGTCGACGCAAAGGCCACTGTCCTTGAGCATCCTCGAGCCATTTGTCAAAAAGATACATTGTGCGGATTTGTGCAGTACTGTGCATGTGTATTATCTTGGTTGCAAGAAAGTCCGTTGCAAAGTGTTAGCTGAGCAGCCCTGTGTGGTGCGTTTGTCTTCTAGAAAATGTGCTTGGCTGTACCCGCCAGGGCAAGAAGAAGAAGAGGAAGAGGAAGAGGAAGAAGAGGAGGAGAAAAATCTAAGTTTATCCAAGCTTCAGTTTAAGTTCTTTTATTGCAGAGATGATCTTCGCTGAAGAAGATGAGAAAGAAAGAGCCGCGTCTGCTGCACAGGAATCTGGAAAGCCAGAAGTGAACGAAGCAACAGACGCTTGGACAAGTTTCATTGCGTATCAAACCACAAAGGTTGCGTGTTTGACCCTTCTCGTCAATGCTCCGTCCCTCTTTCAGCGACTGTCAGCTGTTTGAAGGAGAATAAGGAGATATAATTAAGGATAAGGAGACTGGATGGGAGACTGACAACGCATTGTTAGATGCATTGACGTTGCGTTGACTTTGCGTTGTGTGGACTCGTTTTGGGGTTTCGTTCAGTGTCGTTCATGGCTTCGATGCCAAGGAGCAGCTGTTTGGCGACGTCGGGCGGTGGACCTCGGGTCTGCTGAAAGTTCCCGGAGGTCTCGGTGGCGGAAAGAAACGTCGTCGTTGCTCGCCAAACTCATGCAGCATGCTGTGTCATGCGGTGTTCGTCGAGAAACTGTTTTCTTCAAACAAATTTGGGAAACTTTTCCTTCCCAAAGTCTGTGATGTGAGTTTCCTCGTGCAGCTCAGGCTTGTGATGAGCAGATTTGAGTGAGGTATGTTTTATCTCAGTTGGGATAGATTGAGGCTTTCTGGACATGTCTCAATATCAGTCAGTCCTTCTCATGCGTTGAGACAGAATTGCAGCTGGGTGACAGTCACGTCAAAAGTGCGGGCTGTAGCAACTTGTACAGGCAGCGCTTGCTTCAAGCTGTTATGCAAGACAACAATGTCGAGTCATGTCCACTATGTCACTATCTTTGTTTGAATGTAGCCTTGGCAAGTCACAATAACCTCTTGACAAATTGAGAAGATGATAGAAGATGTTTGATGATGTTTGTCAGGTTTTGTTGGTGTCAGACATTTGCGCTGCTCACAAGTCCTGTTTCGGGTTCAAGAACACTGCAGCGGCAGTGCAGGAAGAAACTCCGGGGAAAACGACTGCATATCCGCCTGCTCAAACCAGCGCCAAAATCATTACTTTATTGTCATCATGTTTTGTATGCTTTTATACTTTGACACTCAGACTCTTTGTGGCGGGTACAGTAATTCTAATAGAATTGCTGTCAGCCTCAGCAGAGGCTGCTTCGATTCTGCTCGAGCGTGGGTGTCAAGCCGGTGTCCAAGCCACAAACTTAGCAACCGCTTTGCGTTCGCTTGGCATGCAATTCAGACTGTTTCAGAAGTCAGGACGCATTTGGCCGCACTCCCTTGCACTTGGCAGTTTGCAGCCAGGCTCACCGACAAGCAACTGTTGCAATAGGTTTCTTCACCTTGGAATGTTGGATTGTTCGATGTTTGAGACTAAGTATCCCACATGGTATTTGTCGGCCTATCAATCGGACAGTCAAGGTTTTGCCAGTATCCTGGATGCTCAATTGATGAATCAGTCTAATCCAAAGCGTTCAAGGTGCCAAATGAAGATAGCATGCCTACATATTACGTACAAGCACTCCAGCTAAAGAGAATCATCACGGTGAGATCATTGAAGCTTCCCAGGCATTATATCGTTGGAAAAAACGCAGCAAACAAAAACTGGACACACTTCAAAAAGCGTAAAGCATCACCAATCGCTTGAAAATGGACACTTCCCGAATTTCCCCTCAAGATCACGCGTGCACGACCTCGCGTGCTTGTACACTGGTCACTGGTAAGTGAACCACGTGAACTGTCTGTTGAAGCTGAAGCGTTTCTTTCCTTTGCTGCGTCTACACTGATGCCGTGCCCAGAGGCCTGAGACCTGGGATGAAAACGGATTTTTGGATATTTTTGGAATATCCAATTGCAAATACGAAGAAAGTCCATGAAAGTCCCGAAATCTCCTTGCATGGGGGGAGGTGAAGCTGTTCGTATGCGGTACCGCTGCCAGGCCCGACCCCCGTCAAGATCTGTGTCCAAATGTCAAATGCAAACACAGGGATACACAGGGCAAAATTCAGGCGACACGAAGATTGTGCCTTTCAAATTGCCATGCCTTCTGAAGCCTTGAAGAACATCAGGGCATCACGAAGAATGTGAAAAGTACAGCATCCAAAACAATTTTGGCATTCTGACAGATAGTCTTCCTGAAGCTCCCAACATATCAACTTATTTTCTTGGAAGAGGTTTGAATGTCCAGATTTTGTCATCGTTTCCTTTTGTTGTGTTTGGCTTTGAGACGCTGGTTTTACTTGAACCGGATCAGACAAGCACCTGAGAAGTGGCTGATGCTGCTTCTGGAACTCTACAAAGCCCGTTGATAACCCTCATATCCATGACGTTTTCATGGCTTTTGACACACTTCTAACAGGCGTGCTGCCTCCCAACTTCAAAGCAGCTCTTTAAGCAACGATAAGGTGTAAGTTGCTAAAGTCTTGAAACTGGAAAAGAGGCTCACGGACCTTGTGTCTGAAACCTTGGAAAAGCCATCATACTCGAAAAGGTTTTCAACTTCTGTAAGTTTTGCTCGGTACTCGTACCTGATAGCACGCTCCACACGCTTTCCTATAGGTGGGAATGCATGGTTGCTTGTGAAACATCAGGTCCAGAAGTCCTGCATGTGCGCCATCAAAACATCAATGAATCGAAGTATATAGTGGCTACTTCGAAGTAGCTCTTCTAAGTAACTTCAAAGTTCAATTGAAATACTTCTAAGATTTTCTAAGTAGCTCCTGTTTCTTTCAGAAATTTCATTGCCCCAGTGCTTTGCCTTGGGGCTAGTTTGGAGCACTGCAGGACTCCAGCCTTTGCCGCTTGCTCTTGTCGGCAGATGACAATCTGGGCAGCAGGCCTTACCATTGGAGTGTCGTTAAAATGAGTATATGAACAGTACATATTCTATATACAAAATGTATATGTGTTAAGCTTACTTTCTAGGTGTTCCTAGAATCCTGCTTGTTTTTGTCTTATTGACTTTCTTGTCCATGTTGTTCGATTTGCACAACATTTGGGTGTCCTGTGAAGGTGTGATCAAAGCGGCAGATCACCTTTGGCCTATGCAGAGCTGACCTTAGATTTAGACCTATGCAGTGTTGCTTTCGCGGTATTATTCAGCAATGCTCCTCCGGGATTTTCCGGCAAGATCATAGTCAACGATTTTTTGAAGACTCCGAGCTGTTGAAACAAAGAGCTGAAAAGATGCTGTCGGAAGAGAAGAGCTTGCTCTTGTTTTATGGTCCGTCGTTGTGTGGTTTCTGCTATTTGATTGTGTGCACAATTGGTTTGCCTTCACTGGGAAGGGCCATGTGTAGGAAGCTATGCTAAGCTATGGCTTTACATCTTTGGAGAAGAGAACCCTTCGATGGGCAACCGATCCACTTTGAAATCCTTCCCAGTGGAAACTTCTGCTGGACACCGAGGCTTAGGCATCTGACCAGTTGGAACATGAACAGTCGACTTGCTTTGGTTGCGTGCCATCGCCGGTTTTTCGGAGCGGAATTGGGACTTTGTGCTTTAACAGGGAGAAATGACGAGAGATGCAACGCACTGATGAGGGAGAATGCGTTTGCAACGTTGATGCTGCTTGTCAGTGTACATCCATCCTCTTTTGTGCCGACCATCTGCTTCTGTGCATCTCTTTGCTCAACAGACAATGATGCGAACATATTATGAACACCATGAAAACCAAACTAGCACGAATGCTAAATGCCAAGCGAACAAAAGCTGCCTTGAAATGGGTGTACAAGCTTAAATTTGGAGATCCCGTCTGCAAGCCCTTTGCGTAGACATTTTGTGTACGTTGTTTTTGGCAGCCGGTTGATACGAAGCCCTGCGAAACGTTGTCAAGTTTCAGGTCGCTACTATTTTGGTTGCATAGGGTCATGTTGGGGTGGGGTGGGATGGGTTGGGGTGAGATGGGTTGGGGTGGGGTGTGAATTTGCGCTGCAAACCGTGTTGATGCTGGTCAAGAGTGATTGTATGATCTCACATGGCTTTTGATTTACAATTGTTCAAAACGGCTTGCTTCGATTGCTGTTGGTTCAGCATGGTTAATCATGTTTAATGCTGGTCAATGTTGAGCAGCTCGTGCACACCAGTACTCCGGTATCCTACTCCTTGGATTTGAAGAGGTCAACCCTCAAAGATGGTGCTATGCTTTCAGCTTCCAATGGGGGAACAATGCGTCGCTCATGAATGGCATTGAACAGCCCTTGCTGCGCTGTTTTTGGAGATAGAAAAAGAAACCGAGTGATGTCGGAACAGTTGAAGACCAATCAAACTGCACACTGCACATGTACTTTTTTCCCACCCCTGCATCGCGAAATCGCAGTTCTGCTATGGCAAACCTGCCCATTCTCATCACAAGTCATGCGCCTGCTATGCAAAATCTCTATCTCCAGAAAACAGATCATAGAGAATCCCACAAAACCCTTCAAAAAACATGGTTTCGTGCAAATTCCAGGAATGTCAAATCCATTCGGCGCGACCCTTTCCACCTGCCGTGCTTTACCATCAGGTTTCAAGACCACTGGTCGATTCCCAAATTCGTCCTCGTGTGGTTGGTAACATCACCGACATATACTTCCTGTTTCTCCTATGTGAGCAAACAATGGGTCACTACTCGTAGAGTGTCTTTGCTACTCTGCCTTTTGCTCGGACAATCTAACCTCATACCTTCAATTTGGACGGTGCACGTGTTTATAGAAAAATTATAGAAACCACATGAAACTACACAAACATACTGGTCCCATCGTGTCCGGTCCCATCTTGTCCCGTATTCCCCTTGGCATTGATGAAGTGTCTATTTGAATCTATTTGAATCTTGTGAGAGTTTGAGGTTCTCAATTCTTCACCGCTGACAGCGGAGACCTTTGCGACGCAGAGATTGGGATTTTGGCCAGAAGGGTTTAAACATGTGTCCACAATGTACTTTGATAACATATAATCATATGTATATTTATTTATGTATATGCATATATCTTTCAATGACAGAACATGACTACATAAATGTCTACATATGTTTATTTAGATGATTACGTTACGTTTGAATGCCGGCGATTATAATGGCATCTCATTTGCAGGAGGAGTGCGTACGGCTTTTGCTGCAAAGTTTGGCTGCGCTGCTGACCTGTTTGAAACCTGTGTTTTTCAGTTTCAAAGTCGCACAAAATACTGCGATGTTTTGCATCGTCCTGTAGCATGCTTGCAACATCTTGCAGTTTAACAATTCCAGGATCCGAATCGATGTGATTCTTTTGGCCGCGCACTTGGAATTCCATGAAATTCTTTGTCACATCTTGTCATATCTTGTCACATCGTGTCACCTCACAAGACCATTGGACCGTTGGTTGGTCGATGAATGTCGATGTCTACGACACGTCGTCGGTAGGTTTGGCTCCACTGCACTATGCTGCAGAAGGCGGATCTCCAGGAGTCGCTCAAGTGCTACTTGCAAAGGCCAAAGGGAGAGAAAAGGAGAGAGAAATGGGAGAAAGAAAGACTACTAAAGAGAAAACTTCATCAGATTAATCAATAAAAGAGAGAGAAACACTTATGTGTAATTATCAAAGAGAGAGAGAGAGAGAGAGAGGAAAAGATATAGAAAGACATGGAAAGTGTGATTTCTTCATGGCATAGCTCTTTTCGTCATTTCGGTCAGGCTGCCGACCCTTTGCTGCGAGATCGAAAGAGCGGTAGGTTCGCAGGGAAGGTTGGAAGAATTGCGGCAGTACGTGCAACATTGGAGCAACTCACCTTCTCTGCCACGCCATGGAACCAGGATCCCATTGGAATTTGCGAGCATGGAGCCTATGCAGAATTTGTCAAGTCCTCAGTGCCCTCAGTGCTTCACAATTTGCAAAGCAACAGCAGACATCAGCAGACTGTGATCTGACCGATGTTTCCGACAGATTTCCCGAAGTACTAACTCTTCGGACTCAGGTTGCAGGCTGCAAGCCGCAAACAGCTGATTTCTTAGTATGATTATATCACTGCCATATTTCGCATGATCAGATTGCATATTTCAATTTGAGCTCCTGAGAAGGCCAGAACGTGACTTGACACCCGAAAAGGGTGTTCATCATTTTACAAGTGTAGTTTAGTACCAGTATGTGTCTGTGTGTATTATAGACATAGATATGATATATACATTTATACACGCCTTTATTATGTTCTTGCATTGCGGTATATTGTCTCACGAGTGTTGGAATACATCCATGTTAGGGGACCCTCTATGATCCACTGTCGCTTTTCAGGCTAGAAAGCCAAAGTGCTTCAGAAGTACCTGGGGATTTGCAGGCAGCTTGCTAGTGGATGTGCGAATTTCCCAGACAGTTGCTCTCTTTCGTGCTACATGCTCAAAAGGGATCCGCTTCCTTGCCAGGTGTGTCCTGCATTCGCCTTTCACAACGCCAGATTTAAGGTTTGGAGCCAACTGACATTGCCCTGTGATTTGGAAACAGGGTGCAGGCTGAAGCATCTGACATATGGAATGCACTGGAGCAGTGCCAAGTTGTGATCCGGACGGCAGGCGATGCAATCCCGCTTCATTGACATAATGAAAGACGTACAGGACGGGGGACGGGGATGGACAGGGATGGACGGGCTGTGTTGTCTTGTCTGTGCGACTTGCTCAAATTCCTGGATTTTGCAGGCCTGCAGCATTCAACAACGTCAGCATGTTCTGAGGCGCACACCCACAGTTGAGTGCGGGTGCGGGGTGCCTTGAACCGTGCTGGAACTAACGCTGCTGCACCAACACGAATCAAGATGGCCAGAGCATGCAGTTCTTTCTCAAACTCACTTAGCTCGGACGAGAAAGCAAAGCAGTGCATCGCCAATGGCCTGACTAGGCCTTTACTATTTGACGCTTCCTGGATGGCCAAAGTGCACTCACATCAGCAGCTGCAAAGCCCTCAAAAGAGCACATTGCAATCATGGATGTAGCTATATCATGATACATCATCCATACGTACTGCATCCAAGACCATCAAAGTATGCTGGTTTTATTCAAAATTGATCAAAGTTGTGCATAAAGCCTACGAGTACGCTGATGGCACCGGTTTTCTTTTTTGCCAAGGCTGGGCAGTGAACTGGCTGCCGTGCGAGGAGAGTCGAACTCAAAGTCAAAGTTTTGAATGTCTGAAGATTTCAGAAGATATCAGGGCAGCGTAGAGCAACATAGAGCAAGATAGAGCATAGAGCAACTCGTAGACAGGACCAGAGGCCTGCATTCGAGTGTTCAACCTGCAACTCGGACCTGTCCAGGGATCAACTTATCCCATGGGGCTGAGGCCATGTGCAAGTTTGAATTGCGTTGGTTCAAAGAACACCTGAGGCTATACCCTCCTTCGCAAGAGATGCTGGAGGCCAGGCCGAGTCTTCAATGGCATGCGACATGAGACAGTTTTGTTTCAATTTGCTTCACATATTTACTGTTTACATTTGTTTACTGCACCACTAAATTACGTTCAACAATCATCAGTGTGTCCACTTGGGCAGTCCTGGTACATCCTGGTACTGTAGTTTTGAAACCGCAGCACCGCGGGCCAGAACTTGTGTAGATCATGCTGCGAGATGCCTGTAAACCGCAATCTGTGTGTGTGATTGTGCGGCTACTTTCTTTTTACATGAGGAACGACTTTTGTTTGTACAATTCATTCCAAGTAAAGGGTTTTGCACTATTTGTTTTCCTCTCATGCATAGTTAGCTGGTGAACGAGATGGGTCCGCCTGAGCGAACGAGATCTGTTTATGTTCGTACCCATATCAATGGCAAATCAATTTCTTCTCTAGCTAGACAGGACTACATAACTTATTCCCGAGCTCTTGCTTAACTTGTCCAGAGGTCAAAGCCGACGACGAGGACACCCTTGCAATCGGTGCAGGGAAAGTTTCGATCGCTTTTGCGGAGAGCCAAGGACGTGGCAGCTTACTATGCGGATATGTGGGATGGAAAAGAAGCAGGTCGGTCAGAGCAGAGCACCAGAGAGTTTATGCGAAGTGAATCAAACCGATCACAAAGAAATCACAGAGAAACCACATAATTCTTCAATTTGCTTTCTTCAGAAGTTTTCTTCACTTTGCTTTCTTCCGTTCTCTTCATGTCAGGTTTGCCTCACAAGAAGGACGGGCTCCAAGTCGTAGCTGCTACAGCCATTGGCAATCGACAGCTGAGGATCTTAGAGATGACGCTCTTGAGGAGTCACGTCCTTAGTGAAGAGTCAAACACTTTGAAGTTGAGAGACTTGGCAAATGGTCACCTCACAGCAAGATACGCGGCAGCAAACACTGCGCCATGTGATATCTTGGAGACTCAGAATGAAAAGACACATTTAGCAAAGGAGTGCAAAGTGTATGAAGACAGATTGAATGGATGCAGTTGACGAAGTTAACAAAGAACTTATTCTTCCAGAGTGATTTGTTTCAAAGAGTGTTGAAACAACTTGCATTCAATTCGAAACCTCAGTTGAATCCTCAGTCGAAACCTCAGTTTCCTTTCAAGGGTAGTGGTGGGTGGGAACTTAGTTTTAGTTCGCCCTCGGCTTGGGCAGTGGGGACGGAGCAATGGAGTCAGATGAGCCGAATGCTGGTGAAGTCGAAGATGGAGCAGCGCGCATCGATGCTGCCCTGAATCGCTTGTTGGAAGGAGGCCGCCGAAGTGCTGACCTCTTTGGGCCAGAGGAAGTTCGAGATGAAGACCTCTATGGCCAAGAAGATATAGCAGAGCTACCAGTTGCCGGCGATGACCCTCCTAGAATTCTCATGGTGGAAGAGCGTCCCCCTCGGTTCACAGAAGCAGAACAGCTTCACCATGACAGGACAATCTTTCAGCAGAGCCTGGCTACGATTGGATCAGGGCTCCCCAAGTTGCCCTGGGAAGAAGGTGTGTTTGGCCAAATCTTTGGAAGCGATGATGGTCTGATGTTCCAAAGTTTGGACGACTTTGCTCCTGCACCTGCGGCATTGGTGCCATGTGTGCCACCTTCGTTTCTGGAGCCCGAAGCTGGAAAGCCGAAGGTTCGCAGGGGAGGCCATGCAGGTCTGCCATTGTTTGCAAAGCATGTCAAGGACCTCAGTGACAGAGACTTCGAATCTGCGATGCAGCTGGAGTGGACGAAGGCTCTTGCAGTTTGGTTGACCATTCATGAAGGATGCGGATTTCAGTCTGCAGTCGGGGCTTATGTCGAGCATCAGCTGCAAGATCTCAATCGTGAAGGAGCGCTTCTTTGCATCAGAGACGCTTGCGGTGTTCGTTCTCCTGCTACCGTTCTGAAAAGAGGTAAGGACCTGCAGCACTTCATGCGATGGTGCGAGAAGACAGGAGTCTTTTGGTGGCCTTTGCAAGAGAGGAACCTGCTCGGATACCTCTCCGATGTTGAGGCGTCTGGGAAAAGCAAGTTCATAGGGAAGAACCTTGTGCACGCCATCAAGTTCTTCAAGTTCATCATGGGAGCCGATTTCGTCATCGAGGAAGTGCTGGGTCCGATGCTCAGCGGCAAAGTGAGCAGGGTTCTGTCAACCAGAAACCCAACTGAACAAGCACGGGCTCTGACCGTGGAGGAAGTCAAGAAGATGGAGTACATGTTGCTGTCCTTGGAAAACACCCTGGACAAGTACTACCTCGGATGCTTGCTGTTCGCGGTGTACTCCCGATCTAGGTGGAGTGATTTGGGCAGCATCCACAATCTGTTCTTCGATGTTATTCCTGCAGGTTCTGGTTGGTTCGGCTTTGTGGAAGCAACGAGCCGCATCCACAAGACTTTGACGTCTGCCGAGCGCAAAGCTATGTTCATGCCGTTCGTGGCGCCCATTGCAGGTGTCACTGAGACCTTCTGGGCATTGGAATGGCAGAAGGTGTTGGAGGAGTTGGGGTTGTACCCAGGTCGGAACCCTTTGGGCCGATATGCAGAGCGCCCACTGCAGATGGCGAATTCACTCGCAGAGCTCTGACCACAACCAAAGCCACCAACATGCTGAACGAGTACCTGGGATATGGCGAGGAAGACCCTGAGGCGACCACGTCCCATTCGCTCAAGGCGACTACTTTGGTGTGGGCTGCTCGGTATGGAATCGAAGACAACAGCCGTAGCATGCTTGGTCACCATGCCATCAAGGAGAATGCTACTCCAGGGACTTGCTCTCACAGCCACTTCGAGAGCTCTGTGGGATGCTCTTGAACATCCGTGAAGGGACGTTCATGCCAGATGGCACGAGGTCCGGTTGGATGAAGAAGAAGCAGTTGCCCCTGGAGATTCCTTCACCGGTGGGAGAGACACCAGTGCCGAGCCCGTCCTTGGGGGAAGAGCCTGATGTTTCTGCCACTGCTGCTTTCGATCCATGTCATCCCTTTGGAGATGCACCTCGTGAAGAAGCTGAACATGAGGCTGGGGGTGAAGGTGAAGCCGAGATGAGTGGCTTCAAGGAAGGAGATTCCGATGGGGAGGACTTCATCGGTAGTGCGAGCAGCAGTGGCGAGGAGAGCACAGCCGAGACGGAGTGCAACGAGGAGGTCAACCACGAGTCCTGGAGCGCCACCTTGGAGAGTGGAGTGCCGCAATCGGTGGATGGGCCCTTGTTGCAGAACAAGCGTAGTCGCATGTTGCACCTCATCTCCGAAGAAGCTCCCATGGATCTCCAGCAAGTAGCACGTTGCAGGGTTGGAGGAAGTGGATACCTCCTGTTGCCAGGTGGGGCGGCCTTTGACTGGCCAAAGTGCAGCAAGTGTTTCAAAGTTGTTGCTCCAGGCGACAAGGTTGCCACAGGTAGCAAGCGGCGACGTGTGTAACATTTAGATGTCATGTCAAAACAAGCAGTGGGGCAGTGAAGCAGTTTTGTTCTTTCACTTTCAAGTTGAGGCGACAGGTTCGATCAGGTTGAAACATTTCACTTTCTTTCGTGTTTCAGTTTCTTGCATGTTAGTTTCAGAAACATGTCATTCACTTTCAAAACATGTACACACAGCAGTTCTTCAGAAACAACTTGAGCGAGTGTCCAGTGAAGTTGAGAACAGTGTAGCTAATTTTCTTCGACGCTCACGCCAGTCTTCCTTCACTCATGTACCAAGTGGGTACCATTGCCAGAGGGCAATTTCATGTGTCCATGAGGGACATCCCATGAGGGGGAATGTCAGCCATGAGGGCTTGAACACGAAGTCACGCCTGTGGGTTATCTTCGCAGTGATGCTCAAAGGGAAAGGGCTCGTGCCGTACTTCCAGAGCAATGGCTGCCACCGCGTTGACTGAGAGCGCTGCTGCCTTTGAGAAGCAGGCTGCGGCTCTTGGATTGGATGCTGAGTGGTTGGCTGGGCTGAAGGCTCAGCAGATCACCACCTTTGGGCGGTTGGCCTTCTCATGTGGGCAGCCGGGGACTGCGGTGGCCGATGCCGATGTGAGGACCTTGTTGCAGAGCGCAGCACCAGCGAAGGCCATCACTGTGGGTGACATGGCCATCATGAAGAGGCTGATCTTCGAGGCGCAGACGGCGGTGATTGCCTTGGCAAGGGCATCAGCTGATCCGAATGCGGACCCAAGTGCCAGGAAGATGCCGCAGGTTGGCCGACCAGAGGCGTTGTCTTGGAGGCCTTCGGTTGGAAGGGCCGATGGAAGTTGCCCACCAGGTGTATGACACGATCAATGGGATGATCGAGAACGACGCCTTGAAGTACCTGGCGCCGGCTAAGTGCATCACCAGGATGCAGGAGATCACCAGTGCCAAGCCTCCGAAGGAGTTGAAGTTGGACTCCACTGGGCACGGGATCACTGTCAAAGACTCGCAGAGTGAGCAGGTGTGTGCCGTGTCGACGGAGCTGGATGTGATGGAGGCCATGACTCGTCGAAGCTTGGCCTTCGATGCAGCTGGGCTCATCGCTTATGAGACCTTCCAGAAATGGGTGAACTACATGTTTGGGTTGATGCGCCAGGCACCTCCACCCGGGTTCAAGGCCCCCAACATCACACAGCTGTTGAGGGCAGACCGCCAGGCCTTCGTCAGGATGCAAGAGCTGACAAGGGATGGCATCAAACCAAAGCCCGATGGCGCTCGACCACTGGACAAGATCGTTGATGATCTTCACATGGACCACACCGTGGTGTACTTCATGATGCCAGTCAGCTGGAAATGGAACCAGAAGTCGAGCCAGTCCTCATGGAAGTCACCAAAGCAGGACCAATGGAAGAAGGGCGGTCAGGCCAAAGGCGGAGGTGGCACCACTGGCAAGTTGCCAGTCACCGAAGCAGGACCAATGGAAGAAGGGCGGTCAGGCCAAAGGCGGAGGTGGCACCACTGGCAAGCTGCCATTGGCTTTGAAGGGGTGTGCTTCCTCCACACCTGATGGAAAGCGCATTTGCTTTGCCTACAACATCGATGGATGTCCAGATGGGGACAATTGCAGCAAAGGTGCCCATGTGTGCTGCACCAAGGGATGCTTTGACAAGCACCCACACTACAGCCGCCCCAAGAAGTGACAGGCAGGACTTGAAAGTCCTGAACCTCCGGGTGGCCGACCACCCCAATCTCCAATTCAGTGCAAGCCATCACCACTTGATGAAGTTCATGGTGATTCCCTTGGTGCCGATGAGGGTTCCCTTGCCGTCAAGGAACCTTTAGGGCATCCACTTTCCACAGAAGGACACTTTGAAGTCTCCTTCCCTTTTGCAATCGAATTTTGCTCCGGGACAGCAGGTCTGACAGCCCAACTCAGACGTCTTGGAATGAAGGCCTCCTTTGGCGTTGACCGAATCGTCAAAGCAAGCAGCAAAGCCCCAGTCATAAAACTCGACCTGGGGTCCCCAGAAGGTGAAGCTCTAGCCAAGGAATGGTTGGCACACCCCCTGTGTGCTTACGCTCACTTCGGGCTAAGTTCGCGGGCACGCGAGATCCCTCTTCCGGATTGTGATGATCCACCCAAACCATTGCGGAGCGAAGACCACCCAGATGGACTTCCAAGCCTAGAACCCAAGGATCAAGAGCGCGTCGACCTCGCCAACAAGGTCTATGCAGCAGCATGTTGCCTCGTCATCTTCTGCATTGTGCGTGGCGTTCGTTGGACGGTGGGGCAACCAGCCAGGTCCCTGTTTTGGAACACCAGCTTTTGGACCATGGTGCTTCAAGAAACACAACCACTGTACGTCACCTTCCATGCATGCATGTTCGGTGGTCAGAGGCCCAAAAGAACCACACTTGCAAGTGACATGGCGGAGTTGCAGCAACTTCACTGCCAATGCACTGGGCAACACGTTCACCTGCCTTGGGGGCGCACTCCACACGGCTTCGCCACAGCAGAAGAGGTTGAATACCCGCTTGAGTTGTGCAAGCGTTGGGCTGAAATCATCGTGGATGTGGTGCAAGCTTCACACCCATGCCCCACAACAGAGTTGCCCAGTCACCCCGACAAGAAAGCAAGGCCACATGCGCAGAAGCAGACCAAGAAATCCTTGAATTTCATGCCTGACTGGTCCCACGTTGAGACTGTGGACCTCCCTGACGCACCGCCCTTTACCGTCGGGGCCAAACTTTCAGCACCACATGAACAAGGCCATGTGTGCATCCCCAAAGGTGCCCGCATTCTGCGAGTTGATGCTCACAAGATGGGGGGTGGCGAAGAGCATCAACCCATCAAAACATCTGTGGCCTTTGGCGTCCCTTGGTCCGAAGAGGGGTTCATTTCAGAGGCATTGGTCAGGGGACATCCTTGCAACCTATGTGAAGGGCCGCCCAAGAACCTACTCAAAGCCATAGAGAACAATGTCAAGCTCAAGCCAGAAGAGATAGTGATAAAGAGAGCGGCCTGGTTGAAGAAGTGGACCACCAGAGCACAAGAACTCAAAGAGAAAGAAGCCAAGTTGCGTGCCATTTTGCCTTCTCACAGACGGGCCATCTTGAAGGGCAAAAGGATCTTGGTGCTCAAAGAGATCGTTGAAGAGATGAACTACCCCGACCCAGATATTGTGGACCTGATCCTCAACGGTTTTGACCTCGTAGGATCTGCTGGTGGAGGTAGAGTCCTTCCAGTTGATTTTCAACCTGCCACCTTGACCGTGGAGGAGCTTGGGGAGCATTCCAGACCTAGCAACCAAGCAATCCTGCGCTCGACTAAGTCTAGTGGCAGTCATGAAGTTGATGAGGAACTGTGGAAGAAGACCCTTGAAGAGGTCGACAAGGGCTGGCTCTCTCGTCTAGACCACTTGCCTCAAGACAATGGACGAATCTCAAGACGGTTCGCTGTGGTTCAGTCTGGAAAGGTCCGGCCTATTGACAACTACTCTGAGAGCCAGGTCAACAATGCGGTCAACATCCTCAGCAAGTGCACTGTTGATGGCGTTGACACCATCGCAGCCATGTGTGCGCATTACATGAAGGTCAGTTTGGAAAGTGATCGCAAGTCTTCTCTTTTGGGCCGAAGCTTTGACTTGAAGAGTGCATACAGGCAGCTGGCTGTCAGTGATGATTCTTTGAAGTGGGCAAGACTTGCGGTTTACTGCCCCGAAGACAAGCAGACTCATTGCTTCCAGCAATACTCCTTGCCCTTTGGATCCAAAGCCAGTGTGGTTGGTTTCCTCAGGTGTGCCCGGCTTTTGCAATGGCTAGCCCACAAG
>VSDK01021883.1:149440-179603 GCA_009767595.1 Symbiodinium kawagutii
TGGCAAGGTGTCTGTGGAGAACACCAAGAAGAGGAAAGAAGATCTGATCTCTCAGATTGAAGCTGCCTTAATCAAAGGGCACTTGTCAAGTTCCGAGGCATCTTCGCTAAAGGGTCGCCTTGGATTTGCTGAAGGTCAACTGTTTGGTAGAGCAACCAGGAGGTTGATCAATGAGCTGGGAATGCATGCGCTCAAACCTCCCAAAAGGAATGCCTTCAGGGAAAGCACGTATGTTGCTTTAGAAAGAGTCGGGCAGCGCTTGAAGTCATGCCAACTCAGGAGAAGTTTTCTACATTTTCACTGACGCCAGTTTCGCTAGTGAAGCTAGGGAAGGTGGACTTGGTGGTGTACTTTTGGACCAGCAGGGCACCGTTGTCAGTTGGTTTGGAGGCCATGCCAATAGCAAGTTCTGCAACTCTTTCATGGCTGAAAAGCAGGAGCAGGCAATAGGTGAACTCGAAGCTTTTGCTGTTTTGGTAGCACTGCACCTGTGGGGTGCGTCGCTCAAGTCCAAGCATGTGGTGGTCTTCTTGGACAACGAAGGGGCAAGGTTTCTCATCCTCAAGGGCTATGCAGACAACCAAGTCACTTGCGACATTGTTCATAGCGTTAGCAGTTGCAGAAGAACGTGACTGCATCTTCCCATGGTATGCTCGGGTCCCTAGTGAAGCGAACATTGCAGATGCACCATCTCGTTTTGAGAAACATGAGATGTTGCCAGAAGCCTTGAGGGCACCCTTGCCATGTATCGAAGTGATCTTGGCCAAAGCTAGGCAAGTCCGCTCTGCCCCCCTTTGAAGAATGGGGGAAGTGGGCAAGGGGGTCAGTGCTCTTGACATCCCCCGATGGAAAAAGAAAGCTGCTTAAGCTGCGTTGCTCTGCACTCAGTGTGTCAGTTGAGAATTGGATGTCACTCAAGGAATAATAAGTATGCATAAATGATTGTTCAGGCTTTGGATGCCCAGGAAATTTGGTGATTATTCACAACTGATTTTTCAATGCATTTAGCAATACTAAAGTTGTAGTTTTAGACTAGACTGTGGAAGCTGAGGTAATTTCTTTCGTATTCATACATTGCAATTACTTTAGTATTCATAAATGATTAGGCAATTCATTTAGCGACACTGAACTTAGTTTTAGTTCGCCCTCGGCTTGGCCCGCCCTCCACCCATGCAATCTGACTTCACTGCAGCGGTGCAGCATCTTCAGCGATTGATCATCTACCGAGAGGCGATCTCCCAGACCTTGATCGCTATGGATGAGGTTCAGTATGACTTGGAAACGTTTCCCTTTTCCAACCGCAACTGGGCCATGCGCCTCACCGCCGCACGGCAAATTCTCATCGATCTTCAAGGATTGACCACCCGAGAGATCACAGCAGCTACGCAAGGTTTGGAAGAAATGTTTCGCAATCGCTCTTCCACTTGGTCTTAGACCAAGTCATACATAAGTACAAGCTGTGTTTGTCACGGCTTCCCGTGTACCATAAGCCTAGCCCTGCCGTACAGTGGGCAAGGGGGTCAGTGCTCTTGACATCCCCCGATGGAAAAAGAAAGCTGCTTAAGCTGCGTTGCTCTGCACTCAGTGTGTCAGTTGAGAATTGGATGTCACTCAAGGAATAATAAGGAGTGGTTTCTTTTCTAAGCAAAAAGTGATTCAGGTTATCGGAGCAGCAAGAAGTCTTAAAAGTGACACGAATGGAGCTGCAGGACTTCAAGCCCGCTTGCAGCACAGCAAAAATGTTGTCATTCTTGCGACAGTTTTTTATCGAAACTGAGTGCTGAGTGATTCTGCATGTGTGAATGCAATTAGTATAATGCATATAATGAAGGTAGCGAAGTTAATGAAGGTATGAATGTATAAATGGTGTAGTCTGTTTTGTGTTGTGAAGCTGTGTGACGTGTGTAGGGTATGGTTGCACATTTCTATTTATCGCTCCATCTACCTACTGATCAATTTGTCCATGTGTCATGTCAGTACCCAATGTACAATACTGTAACGTAATCTAAGGGTAGCTAATGAAATTGCATGTAATCACGAAAGTTTGCCTCAGCTGAAGTTGTTCTTTGCTTTAGAAAGAGAAATGGCAGGGACAGGACCTCCAAAAGTCAAGAGTAATTGATATCAATCCGTTATGCCCCCCGCTCTTGGGCTCGATTCCCCCTTGGAGCCGCCAACCCAACCAACCTCAAATATTCAAGTCTCTCACCACCTAAGTTTCCTTGTTTTTTCTTTCAGTTGCCATGCTAGCTTTCATCGCCTACCCCTGGCCTCAAGTGTATTGGATGCAATGTTTGGGATCTATGCCATGTATGTAACGTGATTAGTGTGTACGCAATAAGTGTTATGTACTGTGATGTATACAGTGTACTGGAAAGGATCGACATAGATACTGTACTAGTGTTTTTGTACATGATTCATATTCCTGAAGACATCGCCGGCAGAGCGCATGCTTAGTCTGCACTGCAATGCTATGTACTACATCACTGTAATGCACCGTAGAGAATGTACACCCTGTAATGTATATGAAATGTATTTAGTTCTGACGTATGTACATTCGTAATCATTTGTATACACTTGTACGTATGCATGCATGCACGTGAACGTATGTTTGCATTTACGTGTGCATATGTGCGTGTATGTAGCATGTGCGCGCGCATGTGTGTGTGAGAGAACGCAAACCTGATGTGATGTGATCCACTGGAACATAATGTGATTGATTAAATACCTATTTGTACATACACATTTTGTATAATTTGGAAGTTTATGTGTCCTTCCACACCGCTGCCTTCGAACCATTGGCGGAATTTCGAGCTCCCGTGCCTATAGATTTGGTGGCCGCTGTCCCGACAGCGGTGAAAACAGGGCTCGTAGTCTCCTGTGGCGCCCCTCGCTGTGTCGGACTCTAGTAGCAAATCTTCCGCTTAGCCACGCATTTTTTTCCCAAGCCAAAGGCCGGCCTATGGACTGCCAAGCGACTCCTTCCGAGTTTTTTTTGCCTTAGGCTTTCTCCCTCGGTAGTAGGCCCTAGGCTGTCCCAGCTTGAATTTTAGCCAGTCAAGGGACTCGTTCCGAATCGCAGAACTCATTGGCCAACCAGAACTGTCTTATGTGTTTTTTATTGGTACGGAAGGAAGGACGTACCAGAGAGAGGCGCCTGAACGCAGAGTTGCAGGCACCAGCTTGCGCATGATCAGTATACTGTATACTGTACTTGTTCACATTTTGCACTGCGTTGTGAGCACAGGCAGCTTTGCAAGAGGTCTCCAATGGGGAGAGAGAAGCACATGGCCAAGGCAGCAATTGCGGGAGTGAACACATGAAGACATTCACAAGTTCATCCAATCCAAACATTCACAAGCGTTGAAGAATGTGCAACGGCTTGGTGCAGCTGCTCAAAAACTTAGATGCTTCGAAGGGTCAAGGCTAAAGTTACAACGACGGGTCTACAGAAGTATCTTATTTCATCTTCGTAAAAAAATGGACTGTGATTCCAAAATCATCTTCCACCTAAAGCCTCAGTGTGGAGGATATCAATTTGTGTTCATTGGTTGGGTCCGGATACATAATTTGATTTGAAGTGTGCTGCGCTTCGTTTCCTCGATGTGCTTAATTAGTTGTTGTGCAGATTCGTTGAATCCGCCACTTTGAATATTTGTGTTGGTTCTAGTATAGCGAGTGGGTAATGTCATCCCGGATTATGCAGCATGAGGCCTTGGTTTGCATTGTAAGTTGCCCGGAATGTTTTGCTTCTGTATCCAAGGACTCTAGGTCCAGGTTTGTTTGAGGATGCAGTTCTAGGGTTTCCATCAGTTTGCAGCAGATTGACTTGTTGATTGAAGAGGAACACGACAACATAAGACAACTACACTATAACTGTTTGAATCATTTCTACTGGATTCTCCGAGTTTGGATCGCTTCTGGGCAGGGAGTATTATGGGATTCTGGGGGTTGGAGCAGGTGCCAGCGATATCGATATCAAAAAAGCATATCGGAAAGAAGCCTTGAAGTGACATCCAGATAAGAACCCTGACAACAAGCAGGAATTTGAGAAGCATTTCAAAGCCCTTGCAGAGGCATTAGCTCGTTTCAAGTCTATTGCTCTGATTGCTCCTGTTGAATGGAAGAGGGGATGCTTTTTCCTGTTGGACATGACTGAAAGAGGGTTGGGTGGGTGGGTTGATGACTGGAGTGATGATGGCATGGTGCCAGCTGGATAGTGCTGGATTGGTTTCCGAACTGTTGGTCAAGTGTGTAGCATGGCCTGTGCCGGAGGTCTTCGAGGTTGTTACCTGGGCTTAGCATATGCTTCAGCTTGATTCTGTTCAAGAGCTAGGGAGTGCACAGGTGGTCGGCAAGTTGTCAGAAGATATATGCAATGGATACTGCACACACAAACTCTGAATAGCAATGCGAATCGCAAGGAATCGCATGGGGCAACACAAAACAGGCTTCCTATGGCTCCTTTCTAAATTGAACACATGGAGAAGGATCCGCAGACAATTTTGGCTTTGCAGGTACTCAAACGCTGGGTCATCGAGTGCTGCGCGTTGGAACTGAGCTCGATTTTTGTTGTGTGTTCGTTCATTTGAGCCGGGATTGATGGCAACTGAATAAGGCAAAACCCTGGATTCGAGATGTTTGCAAGATCGAAATGTGCATGGCACAGAAATGTAGAGAACATGCTGGTCCAGATCAGTTTCACTTAGGCTGGGCGGCAGCTGGCACAAAAGACCG
Organism: Symbiodinium kawagutii; assembly: GCA_009767595.1. Classification (NCBI taxonomy): domain Eukaryota; class Dinophyceae; order Suessiales; family Symbiodiniaceae; genus Symbiodinium; species Symbiodinium kawagutii. Next base: position 154,178 of record VSDK01021883.1, read on the forward strand.
AAGAGCTTCGTACAGCCCAGGCAGAAATGAAATGAAACAAAGAGCCAAAGAACTTCATTTTTTCAAAACTTTTAAAACATCGCCTTACTTCGCGTTACTTCGTTATTTTACTGCGTTATCCTTGGTGTGTGGCACTTTGATGCTGCTTGGCTGGCTTTGCTTTCACCATTTCAGGCTCTTGGTCAAGAGCTTCACTGTGCACCTGGCCTGTGCATCTTCGTGTTCACTTTGTACATTTTTGTACCAGTTTCAGAAGTTCCCCTGCGAGCTTTGCGATGCTAGGTGAAGCGAGCTTGCTGCAGGAAGAGTTGTTGGAAGCAAAAAGGCAATCAAAGGAACTACAGGTGGCGGCGATCATAGATTTTCTTTTTTGCTAGTTGGATCTAGTTGGTTAATAGATGACGGAACTCGATGCCATAGACGAATGGCACACTCTTTTCTACAGAAAGAAATCGAAAGGATGTTCCGGGCTCCAACACGAGCAAGGGTGCAGATCATGGTCATGACACAAAAAGAAAAAATTGCACGCAATTTCAGGTAGAGCAAATTGAAGCAGACAAGAAGTTGGAGAAGGAGTTACTTCGCTGGGGACTTAGCGAAATCACGAAAGCGAACTCCTCCAGAGAAGGATGAGTTGAAGAGTTTTTCTTGAGTTTTTTTCAGACGTGGTGCCCCAGAGCTCAGCGTTTCCCATCTTGGAAGCTGATGGTGATGGGTTCAATAAAATGTTTGGATTCGGATGAATGTTTGTGCCAAACTGGTCCAGCACACGTACGGATTTTATCATCGTCATTGCGCTCCTCATCATTACCGTCATCGTCATCGCAATCTTTTAGGTCCTTACTTTCATGATTTGCATCTAGTGATCGGTGCAAAGGCCGTGGCGAAGAAAGATCGTGGAAGCTCATTGCTGAGGAAGCGAGGTGCTAAAAGTGTTCCACTGAATTTGAACAAGAATCCTGCGGGCCTTATTTGGTGAGCTCATAAATTGTCCTACATCGAGAGTTCTTCCTTCAGTTGCCTTTGCATAATGGCGATGTCACTCTGAAACGAGTTGATCCACGATATTTTAAAGACACGACATGGATGTTCAGAACAAATTCAGATCAAACATGATCAAAAGATATCAAAAGCTTTTGTTCTGGTCATGTTGCTCTCCCCCTCTCCTGGAGCAGGATCTCACTGGTGATTTGGTTTTAGATCCTTTCTTTTAGCGGACCCTACACCTGCAGGATCCTGCAGGGACATGGGTTTTGTGCTTGACGAGTTTTTTTTCAGGTCTTCCATGGTCTTCCCCCTTTGTACATTTGACATCTCTACCCGCTGCAGCCGAGGAACGACACAGTGCCGAAGTTCTTCGAGAGCTGCCGAGTTCTTGGAATTGAATGAATTGATGCCTGGAAGAAATTCACCTGAAATGATTTCAAGCACAACTGAGGCTGGAACGACGGCTGGAGGAGTCAGAGCTTGCAGCTTTGCATGCTAGTCGCAGTTTGATTCCCAGCGATCACGAAAATTTGGAACGCAAAGATGAGAACCATATCTATAGAATCTTGAGCAATCTAGAATCATTGAGAGAATCTTACGAGTACCATACATGAGTACCATAAGGAGCACTATCACAGTCTGTTTGAGCGACCTTCAGCATTCCATCATGTGACAAGGATGCATGCAAGCCTTGGCAAGTTTGAGGTTCAGAAATGTTCAAGGAGGAAAGTCAAAGACGACATTTAGCAGAGGCATCGCATCCAATCGCATGTTCTGCTTTATTGTTTTTTGGTTTTGACTTGATATGATCCCTTTGCAGCCATGTTGATGGGATGGCATGCATAGAATTACGTGAAGGGAGCAGGGATTTGTTTGTTTCATTTATAAATGGAAGAATTATAGAATATTAGAATATATTAAAGTTTTATTTGAAGAATTAAGTAGATACTGTCAAGATGTCTCGAGATGTTTGAAGGCACAAGAAGTGGAGGAGCTTCGCCAACAGCTGGTCTTGGCGCAGGCAGAGGCTTGGTTTCAGCGGGCTGTAGATCAGCCAAGGCTACTGTGCCATGACATCACTGCGGCACTGCGGCCTTCAGGCAGCGAAGTTGAAAGTCTCTTCTGAGGAAGTTGCATGCTTAAGCTGCTTAATGCTTGCCCTCCCATGCTTAAGCAATTGTTCGAAGATGGGTCAGTTGATGCACATCAATGCACTTTGGTGTTTGTCATTTTGCAGATGTTTGCAACATTTCCCTGCGGCTATGAACTTGTTTGTTTGTTTGTTTGTGTGTGTGTTTGTCTGCCTGTGTGTAAGTGTATGTGCGCGCCAGTTTTTCATGATTTCACTCCTTGATAGGCAGCTCCGGCTGAGGGTTCACAACTATACCTATCGAATCCTATCTACAGAACAGACCGAGGTAGTAGCAGAGGCTCAGCAAGCTTTGGAGGCCAGAGGGCTTAGCATCACTCGCATTCTGAGTTGCATTGTCCGCACATGTTTGCACAGTGTTATTCTTGCAGAGGCAAAAAGCGCATGCTACCGTGAAATCCAATCCGCTTGGTGCTGGGAAGAGCATGAGCAGAGCTTTGGTTGCATTGTGAGCCGTTCCATTTGCATTTTTTCCACTTCCTCTTAGTCTTACTGAGTCTTACTAAGAGTCTTACTAAGAGTCTTACTATGTCTTACTCCTCTCATTTTCAACAAGACGCAGTTTCACTGGTCTTAGGCGCCTCGCAGAGCAGATGCAACAAGGCTTCCCTGTTAGTTGGAGCATGAGTTTTTTTTCGAATTCTACAGCGGTGTGCTGTCTGCACTGTAAGTGAGTATAAAGTCCATGGCTGTTTGTGAACATCCATATGTGATCACGTGTGAATGTATGTGCAAATTTGTGTGTGTGTGACTATGTATGTTTTCTGCATGCGAGTGATGCTTAGTCTTTGGGCCGCTATAGGACGCGACACATGCCTTGTGCTGGAGGAGGACTTCCTGCAGATCTTTGGGGATTTTGTTGAACATGTTGATTTCATGTTGATTCTATCTTGATTCTGCTGAGGAAAGGATTGTCTTCAATTTTGTTGTCAATTTTCCCATCCTACCATTGAAGACTCGCTTTGTCGGAGGAAGTTGCAAGATTGAAAGAAGCTGCCAGACTACGAGATGCTCAATGGCAAGACATGTTCAGGTCGCGGGTCGAGTCTTGACGTGGCAGAGTTTCTTTAACTTGAACGCGTTGGAGGCTGTATCCTGGCGTGGGGCAAGCATTCTTTGGAAATGCGGTGGGATCCAAAAGAGCACTTACTTGCTTGCTTGTTTGTGCCAACTCCTTGACTTGCTTACAGCACCCTCAGTACTCAGTACCTGCTCAAACCTCTCGTTCCAGTTTGCTGTCAGTCTTTTGTAGTGCCCATCGCTATAGCCATATTGAGCATGAAACAGCACGTTCAATCAAATCCTAGTTTTACAAAGCATCAAGACATTTGATATGTCGTAGATTGTGCACAAGTGTACGGTTTGCATACTGTTTTTATTAAATGAAAGTGTAACTTATGTTTGCAATTGTCTGTATGTGTATGGGCGGATTAATGAACCTTTGTCCATCACTGGGGGGGTTACCCTCAAAAGGTAATTTAACAACATTAAACAGCCTGGGGGTGTATCAATCGTGGGTTGACATGTCCACAGAATTTGTTGTGTATTCGTGCATATACCTGTGATTCCATATGGGTATATTATATGAATATGCATTTTTATGTGACTCTTTAGATGCAAATACATGTGCACAAAATACACTCACTGCATTGACTGCACTTCGTGAAGTGAACGGGTCGAACCTGCAATCCTCGCAAACCGCTCAGCTGTCCGGGATTTGGGCTTCAGAATTTATCACACTTGCACCGCAAGAGCGTGTTCCAGGCGAGTGTTGGATTTCACAGCTTCCACATGCTTCCACTATAAGGATATAATACAAGTAACAAATATAGAAGATAGTTTTAACATGTTTTAACATGTTTTTTACTTTGCAGTGGCCCATTGGCTTCGCATCAAAGTAGCCAGTGAGTACGTCACGAGTTGGAACATGTTTTGGTCTTGGAGTTCACTTCAGGTGAGGAGTTCTATGGAGTTCTTGTTTTTTTTCTGCGGAAAGTTCACTGCCAGGAGCATGCAACTGCTTGAGATTGGCTAGCATGGCTTGCCGGACCTGCTTTGCCGCCACCCAAGATAGAAACAGAAAATCGAAAGCGATGGAAAGCAGTGGAAAGCAGACGGCCAAATGTGGTGCCATGGTTTTCGCTAAGGCCGGAGCTTGGAAGGCAGGCTTTGGCAGGGCTGGAGGATGTTGGAGGGGTCGTCCAGTTGAAAGTGCTGCAGGTGCTTTGTCGAAGGCCCGTCGTAGAAAATGGCACAGCAGATTTACAGGCACGAAAGCGCATCCATCATGGCATCAAGCATCAAGCAGATTCCATCAGTGGCGAAGTACTCCCTGTGTGGCCTGATGTGTTCGGCGCTTGTCAGGCCAGTGCCTCTGTACTGCACCAGGAGTCTTGAGAGATCCAACAGATTCAGTACCATGCCGGACCTGGCTGGTGATCCTTGGTCAGGACGAAGCTGAGCTTTGGAATCAAGTTCAAAAGGCAAATTCTTTTCGATTTTATCATCATCTCAAATCATTTCTTCTCGACAGAGTTTATCAATTGCAGATTGAACATGTGTCACAGAGGCCTTCCCGTATCTACTGAAATTCAACAGCAAAGGGAGAGAGGAGTGGGCAGTGAGAGACATGCAGCTGTTGTTGCTGTGCTTTCTTGTATTAACATGTTCTTTGTATATTTTGTTTCCTATCATTATATGTTCTCATAATATGTTCCGTTTATGTTCTCACATGTCCATTTTATGTTCTTTGTTGCTCAAATTAAGTCTTTCTCTTCAGAGGAGCCTTCGCTAAGTTCGATTGGTTTGCTGCACTTTTGTGCAGCACCAAGTGTGTCTTTGATGTTTTGCTCAATCTCTCGTTGCATTTTGGAAATATTCTCATGTGCCAGAGCAAGAGTTGGCAACCGCAGTTGTGTTTCTTCCTGGTTTGTAGTGTTGATGCGGTCAGGTTCGCGCATGATGATGGACATTCCAGAAGGAGATGTTAATCGACTTTTCGCCGAACACGACAAGGACAGTTCAGCGAAAAAAGGTTTTCTCTAGGCCTTTCTAACATTTTCTGACATGTGAATTGCAGTTGTGTGGTTCTTGATGCGACCTACAAGGTTGGGATCCGGCCGTTTGTCATCTTGGCAATAACCTCTTCATAGGTACCCCTGTGGGGATTGATAGTATTTGAGGGACCAGGGACTTGAGACACCAGAAAGATCCAGAAAGCAAGGAGCAACAGACATCCTTTGCAAACACATCCTTCACAGGTCAGTAGAATTCAGTAGATGTCAGTGACTTGCACTCGCTACCCAATCAGAAGATATCGGTAGCTTGCTCTGAAGGACAGTGATGGAGGTTTGACTCTTGGAGAGCTGTTTGAAGCAGCCAAGTTTCTTGGCAAGCAAAACATTTAAACTTTCGAGGCATGGTATATATGTCCACACAGTTTAGTCGCAAGCAAACCATTTGGATCCATTTGGAGCAAAAGCAATTACCTTGCAGAACGAATGACAATTGAATTCTGTCAGTGAAGTCAATTGAATGCTCTAAGGAGGACAAACTTTTTCAGGAACATCATCTCAGTTCCAGCCTGAATGTTTCCCGAATATTCCCGACTGACATGCGTGGGGATCAATGTCACCAAATTATGTGAGACTCAGCGACTCAGCATGGCATAGCATGACTGTTTGCAGGTCGTACTTGCAGCAGCTGACTTCACAGTTGGAAAAGACTATGACTATTCAAAAAGCCTTCTCCTCAGAGTAGCCTGGTTCAGTTGCACAAAACAAGTACCTTCTGAGCTGAAAAGACCAGCAGAGCCTTGTGTAGGCACTATTCAGAATTATGTGGTGTCTGAGGGAGGCCAACTGCACGGATTCTGTGATTGATGTGGCCAGAGCATTACGATGATATTCTATTGAATTCAGATAATATTTAGATAGTGATATTGAAGATGAAGAAAAAGCTGTTATTTTCATGGATTTATGGTACTCTATGGCGAATTCAGCGCCGCAAAGTTCTTTGTCGCACTGAGAATTTCTTCGGGACACTGCACCAGGTGACGAAGCAGCAGGCGCTGCGTCAAGCAGCTCCGTGGATGTCCTTCATCAGCGACGAGTCGCCAGCTCAACTCTACACAGAGAGAAGGACGAAGATGTCACAAAGATGTGCCCAAAGTATTTCCTTGTACAAGCTTCATATCTTTCATATCTTTTCACATCTTTTCACATCTTTTCACATCTTGGGCATCGCCATGTTGCTTTGTAGGTCGCTACTGTGTGACAAGACATGTGTCCCATATTGTCCCATCCTGGCATTCAACGATAATGAGGGACCCGAAAAGCTATATTGTTCTGAAGGACCTCTCGAAGTATGCACCCGAAGCATACCCATGTGTACTCCCCGAAATCGCTTTGCACAATTCTTACCCCACTCATGGTAATAGCAATCATCATGTAATCGTTTGGTGTTTCTAATTCTATGAAGAAGCACCCAAAAGTATTGGAATGCTGATGGTTGCAAAGCCCGGTGTCAACAGGAGCGCGTACTCAGCAGACTTACGCATACACCCCTGTATTTGCCGCTTTCTGGTACAGTATGCCATGTGCCGCTTGATTTCTTTTAGATGTGACGCGTACATCCACCATAAGCCACACAACCACACAACCCACCAAGATTTCCATGGCTGGTGCAATTCAGCTGCTCCTGAGATGTCGCAAAATGTCGCGTATCTCGCACAGAAGCATGTTCAACAACCAAGACTGAACCACACACCTTGTTTGTTTGCTTGCTCCAAACTGGCGCTACCATCCTCCTTTTATCTCCTCTCTGAGGAGCAGTGGAGTCACCAGTTCCCTTGATATCCAAGGGGTTGAGTGACCAGGAAGTGAATTTGATACACACGTTTTGATTTAGTTTAGGGCATGTTTTCGGATATGGTCGAGGCATGTCTACATGTATAGGCATGTCCAGGTGTGATACATAAATTGACAAGATGTGAAAAACACAATATGGGTGGCAAATGATTTTGAGACCACATGTCCTTTGCAGCTATGTAGTACTCGCTATTTTTGTCATGCTCATACCTTTGTTGTGTATTTTGCAATGGTATGCTGATGTTTTGACTCACTCAGAGTTTTTTAAGAAGTCGTTATTGTCGACAATGCCCAAGCTGCTGATAGCCTGTATGCTCAATGATCTGAAAATATTGACTGCACCAGGCGGTGGCGGAAGTTTCCAGGAGAAGAAGCCTCTAGAAAGAGAGGGTTGGTCGAGATGAGGTGATGATGCGGATGATGCGGGTAATGATGAGGGTGTTTTTCTTTGCTAGTGTTTCTCTTTGGTGTTTTTTTCCGCTGCTGGTGTTCTTTCAGGGGTGTTTCTTCTCTCCAGGAGTTTTTTCTTTGCTAGTGTTTCGGTTTGTTGTTTTCCCGTTGCTGGTGGTGTTTTTATGGTCTTGTTTTCTCTGTTGGTGTTTTTTTTCGCTGCTGGTCATTTGATGATTGATGAGTGATTGATGTTTGGTTGAGTGACTGTTTGGATCTTGAATGATGAATGATGAACGAATGACGATTTATGCGATGGATTGATTGGTTGACTGCTCGGCTGGCTGCTCGGCTGGCTTGTGAATGATGAATGAATGATGAATGATGCTTTCTGGGCTTCATTGATTGATTGGTAGATTGGCTGATTGACTGATTTGCAAATGATGAATGACGAATGCACCATGAATGATGAAAGAATGACGAATAATGATATGTGCGATTGATTGATTTGTTGATTGGTTTGTTGATTGATTGATCGATTGATTGATTGATGGATCGATCGATCGATTGATTGGTTGATTGATGGATTGATTGGTTGATTGATGGATTGATTGGTTGATTGATTGATTGATTGATGGATCGATCGATCGATCGATTGATTGAGTGACTGATTGATTGATTGACTGATTGATTGATTGATAGACTGATTGATTGGTTGATCGATCGATCGATGGATCGATTGGTCGATTGATCGATTGATCGATGGATCGATTGAGCGATTGATCGATGGATCGATGGATCGATTGATTGATTGATTTGTTATGATTTGATTATTTATTGATTGGTGGATGTATTTATTGGTGGATGGATTGATTGATCGATCGATGATGAATGATGATGAATGACGATGACGATGACGATGATGATGATGATGATGAGGAGGAGGACGACGAGGATGATGATGATGATGATGATGATGATGATGATGATGATGATGATGATGATGATGATGATGTGGCGCTGATCTTGCTTTGCCCCTCTTGAAACGTCCCAAAACACGTCGAAACTCACTCTTTTGACGATTTCGACTCGCAAATGTGCTTCTCGCCACAGCGATGCTTTGAAACCCGTTGAGACTTGAAAACATCGCGATTCCCTCAACCTTTTGCGATTGCGACTTGCAAATGCGATCAAATGCGCGCGTTTCGCCACAGCCGTGTACTCTTTGCAGATCATATCTTCTAAAATTGGCACGAACGTGTTGTGTTTTTTACGATTTTGACTTGCACACGTGCTGTTGGTCACAGCGCCGTGCACTTTTTGGAGATCTGATCTTCCAGTGCCGGATGTCAATGTCAGTGTGAGCTTCGCTCAGCGGCGTACGCTTTTTGCATTCGACTCTCCCAACTGACCTCCGAACCCGCCAGCTTCACCAGCCTACCTTGTCAACCATTCGGGAGCACAAAACTATCGCAAAACACACCATTTCGCGATTCCTGTCAGTCAGACGCACATATTTTTGATCTCTGCGAGCCGACTGACTGACTGACTGCCAGACTGCAACTTTCCATAAGTCGGATGTTTGACTTCCAAACTTCTTTCGATAACCAAACCACATTCAAATCAGAAGGAATATCACCAGTGTAAACATGACAGTCCCGAGATATCCTGAGATGCGTCAGAGGCCGCAAATTTGCATGCACATGCTTGATAGTGCTACCTGTCGACCATCTAAGATTATTTTTCAATAAGGGAGGCACAAAAGTGTGGGAGAGCCGTCCATGCATTACAGAAAACGCCGAAGTGATGTGAGTCCGCACTTTTTGATGTGGAAATTGTTGAGACTCGTTTCAGTTCGACCAGAATGCACGCAAGGTTCAGTGGCAGGAGTCCATCCTGCAACGATGGCTTCCAAAGAGAAGCCCGGAGCACGAGTCGATGCCTTGGCGGAGTTTGGCAGTTCTGAGCTTTTGAATCCGTGTTGAGTGGAGACTCCAAAAGATGTAAAAAGCATTTTTAGTTTTCTAGAGAGACTTCACGTTTTGGGATGTCGCTTTGCTTTGTGAAAACATGATGAAACGTGTCCCCTTCGCTTGCACCGGTACAGGCCTTGGCTGATCATCGGCTTGGGGTTGCCTCAAGCTTTGCCTGATCAGGCTTGGAAAGGACCTTGGAAATCTTGAGAAGTAAACTTGTGAATTGTTCTTGCCCTGTTGCCCCATTTTGGTAGAAGAGAAGGGAAGTCCAATACTGTCCATATTATTTGGACATGGTGGAAGGTTTGATCAAGGATACTGTGGTTATTTCCAGGTTTGTGTTCATCTTTGTCCTAGTTAGGCACTGGTATTCTTTGCTTCACATGTGTTTTCTTCGAAGATGAACATTTTACTGTTTACGGGTGTTCATCAAATACACGAGTCTTTGTTGACCAGCGTTTGTCCATGTGTCTCCTGGTTGATGATTTAACGTGACAAATGTACATATTCCACAAACATCGGGAACAATTTCTCCACTGCAAGTGGTGAATATGTGCTAGCTAGCTCTTGACAGATCTGAAGCTCTTTGCTGCAGCTTTTGCAACTGGAAAGCTCTTTGTGTATACGGCAGAGAGAGCTTCTCACCAGTTCAAGTCGTTGGCCATACTCAAGCGGAATCGACAAAACTTGACAGCAAAGACGGGGGTAGATTTTTTCGAATCTGTATGTGACATACTATATGATATGTCATACGTCATACATACATGCATGCAAATCATATGTACAGTGCAAGTAGTGCATATATGTATGTATATGATTGTATATGTAGGATACAGTGTCACATGTTGAAACCATAGGCTTCAAGACAGATTGCCAATGTTGTTTGACGACGTCAGCCAGTCAAATAATATTTCGAGTAGTGCTTTTTTGTGCTGAGCTGTTGAGCTTGCAACCGAGCAGCATGGGGAGTTCCTGCGCCCATCCAGTGATCTCCAAAGATGCTGAGTTTTTGCTTGACGAGGAGAAATGCTGCCGATGGAACCGCATTCACGGCGAAACTGCGCATCATGTTGAATAAATTGTGCAATGGTTTGTTTGAATCACAGCACCTCAGTTTAGTAGTTGCAGAACAATGTAGAAAGCTGGTTCCATATGCAATTGAAATTTGAGCAGTATGGAGCCATGCTTGGTTAGGATCCCCTTTGGCCAGCTGTGTACGTGCAGTACCTAAGTTCTGCTCATCAACAAGCCGACTAACAACAAGTCATCCGAGTAGCAGAACCCAGTTGTGACAAGAAATTGCTTGCTCAAGATGCGCGAGTAAGAAACACTTCCGAAAGTTTGCTGGTTCCAGATGCGCTTTCTGCGATCATTACTTGAAAATGGTTCATGTTGACCTGCAAACTCCGTCAGTGCCTGAAAGCAGTAAGTAAGGAACCCTGTGTACTTTCGGACCTCAAGAAACGCCAAAGATGTTCAAAACAAAGTTTGAATCCAGTAAAAATGGTCACCATTGTTGACTCGTGGCCTCCTTCAGATGTTTCAAAAGCTTCCCAAAAAATTACTCAGAGACCAAGAGCTGCAGGATCAGCTGGAAGACCTTTCTAACTCTTTGCCAGTGGCCAGGGACTCAAATGGACCGCAACGATATCTACAAACCAAGGTGGTGCATCACACATATGTATGTATATAGGATACATGACATTTACATATATATACATATATATACACATGTGTGTGTTTACATATATACATACATATAGGTTCACACATAGTTATATGCATACACATAACTTAGGCACAAGCCTGTCACTGGGCTCAAGTTATCTACTGGTACCAGGGTAATCCATCTCTTAATGTAAATTCATTCTCCAGTTGAAGAGGACGATTTGTGATTTGTGATCCTTGGTGGCTCTCCAACTTTTCCAGCGTACCTTAAAATGAATCTGCAACTGAAGCTTTCATCATTCCTTTCATCATTCAATGTACATACTTTATACATATATGTTTACAATATACATACTCCATTCAATGTATACTTCAATATGTTTTTCCTTTGTTCATTGAATTTGAAGTATCACAAGTTGGCAGGTCTCGCCACAGATGGAGAGCCAATCCTTGAAGCCGCGACCAAAGCAAAAGAGTGCAAGACCACAGGCCTTGGTCTTTTTTGATTTCTGAAACGCAATGAGTTGAAGAAATCTTAGTTGATTTCTTATTTGAGAAACTTTTTGAGAGACTTGTCAGGATTGGAAGGTTGCGGGTTCCTGGCTGGGACAGTCTCGGACAGGTTCTGCCAAGATCACTGGGGAGCAGGATTGTGGGGGAAGCTTGCAATTGTGGAAGGGTTCCTGTAAAGGGTTCCTGTAAAGGGTTCCTGTAAAGGGTTCCTGTAAAGGTTCCGCCTTCAAACAGGTTCCCCGCTTTTGGTCCAGGTTGAGGTCTCAAAAAACACTCAAGGGCGCTCCTGATGGGAAGACCTCCAGCACAAATCTAATCTTGTTAGGCATCTTCGGAATATTGTTTTGTTCGAATACTCTGGACTTTTCTGATCCCACTTCTGCCTCGAGTTCAGCTTCTGCATCGAGTTCAGCTTCTGCATCTTGTGCTGTGTCAAGGTGGCCGCTAAACTTGGCGCGCATCACTTCGCGGCGGAGGCCGCTTGCATTTTGCGAGTCCATGTTTACCAACAGTGATGCTCGTTTGTACACCAAGAGTTTATGTCTTACGTATGAGAAGGACCTCTGTTTGGCCCAATCATCCCTCTCTCCATATGAGCAGCCCAAAAGACACATCCGCATCAAACACGTTTTGCTTTCATGCTACTACCTCTATCGGTAAACTCTGGTGCGTCAGACTGTGATTTTATCTGGACATGTTTTTACTGGCGCAAAATTCCCACCAGTGGCCTTATATCTCCATCTTGACCAAAGACATCGTCACAAAATATTTTTCCGATTTTGTTGATATGATCAGTGGTTGGATGCCGTGATGGGTCATTAGACTCACGTTGACGCAATGTTAAGCCCAAGTTAGGCAAATTATGTGCCACGTCTTTATTGAATCAGCCATTGTCTATTTGGACCATGTTGGGACCTTTGACGAAGGCCCTGTCACTCTACAGGTAGCTGTTTGCACCCAGGCATTTGCTGAAAGCGCCTGAGAGAAGGGTGTAACGACATGGAACGACCACGATGGAACCAGCTCTTTGCCCTTTCCTTTGTGATCCTTTGCCTTATTCCAACAGCTTCTAACATGTCTAACGCTTCTTTTATGCACGAGAAGCATTGATGTGGGTGTCATGCTCGCATTGAGGCCATGTTCTGCTCTTCAGGGCTTGTGTTAAGAATTACTCTTCCCACGTTCTCTATGTTTAGTCTCTGCGTGTGCGCAGAACGCTGTATTTTCAATAGGTTTATATACATATATAGACACCGGTTTAATGCGTAGATTTATTTGCTGAAGAGCTTTGAGCAATGGTTGCACAAATGGAAAGCCGATGAAAGCCTATGAAAGGTTGGATTTGAAGTTGACATGAACACTGCATGCCCTGGGCAGGGGTCCCTACTACCGCTGCAGAAGGTTGGACTGAAGGCACAGGACACACCAGCTTCAGCTTCCCTCAGCTTCCCTCCATGTTGCCCTTCCGTTGTCGCTGCTGATTGGGAACTGATTCTGGCACTTCGCCAGTCACCATGGGCTTCGGCGAGCCGGCGGGCTTCGGTTGCTGCACTGAAACAGTTGCTGGCTCTTAGGCACGGATGGCACAGCTGACTTTTTCGGTGATGTAAGGTTTGAAGTTTACAAATGTTTACAATGTAATGAGCTTTTGAATGTTTTTGAATGTTTTGGAAGTGTTGAAGTATTTTGAAGTATGTTGAAGCGCTGTGTTTTCGAAGTCCAAACTTGGAAGGCCAGAGTTCAGTGGCCTGTGGCTATGCTTCGAAAGTGTCGGCGATGTGGATGCTTTGCTTGTGTCGCTGGGAACGAGCTGGGCTAGGCGCTACTTGGCATTTGGGAATTCTTGGGATGAGGGAAACTGCATCAGTCCAGAGCCCAATCTTCATTCTGTGCTCACAGCAAAGAACGCAGAGGGAGGGTGAAGTCGGCATTTTTTATTGTGGACTTCTTGAAATAGAAATGCCAAGCAACACACAATCCCCTCATGAATCTTCCTATACCTGCAGGTAGGAAGAAACGGAAGAAGTGGTTTGGATATTTTTGACTTCTCACATCGTGGAAGATTGCCCTTCGCTTCAAAGTAAATCCAATAAGCACAGACAGTCTTAGGTTGTGCAGCTTCCGCGATGAACTACGGTGCAGGCACTGACCTCAGCGGTCCTTAGCCATTAAACGAGCAGATTTGGGAAGGGTGTTGTTAAAGCCATGGAAGCATTCAAACATACCAACACAATCATGACGTTTCAGCAAAGAATGCCAAGAACTGTTTGGCAATTCCTCTACCAGTTGCTTCCCAGATGTCTAGTTGTCCATCGCACTTCCAAAACTCCCCTGGTTCCAAGCACAATTTCAATACATTCTGTTTCGATCCTTCTTCAACCTGATTACATACAGTATCATAGAGTCTCCGTGTCCAAGACAGATTTCTACTGCTTCTCCGTTTTAACCACTGCATATACTTGAGGCTTGAAGGGTCGTGCTCTCCACGATTTAGTCGGTTACAGTCTACATCACGCTGTTTTTGTTGAGCGTGTTCAATTTATGTATTTTTATCGAAATATCCAACGTTGAAAGTATCTCAAAGCCTTGTGCTCCCAAGAATAGTGGTGCCGGAGCCTTCGTACTGTTCGAATTGCCTACATGCACCTTTCAGGAGCAGCAAAGTCCAAGCAACATGTCAATCAGATGACGGAACATACTGGAAGTACGATACAAACAGGAGAAGACCATACACTATATAATATATATATATAATTATATATATATACACATACATGTATAGACAATTTGTTCAATGTAAATAGCATTCAACGTTGAATAGCAGGTTATGTGAGCCGCAGAATCTTGCAGAATAACGATGAGATTGAAATGGCGGTCGGATTCTCAGCGCATATGTGGAGTTTGCAGCTTGCTTTGATCTGTATCATTCTGAGTTGTGTTCATTCGTTTTTTTTTAAAGTGATTACTTCAATTATGATTTGTGCGTGGTATTTTGCCAGAGTACGACGTACACAGTCTTTTGAGGGAGCAATACAATACTTGTAAGACAAAGCAAAGGAAACTTGCATAAGACTGTTTAAGAATAACTTGTAAGAATGCTTAAGGCTTAGGAGACTGCTTAAGAGAATGCCTGTGCATTTGCCAACCTCAGGTGATTGGGACGCCGAGCGATTTTGTTCAAAGTTTTTGTGCAGCTCAGCTGTGTTTTGTGCACCTGCCAGATGTAGGGGCCACATATTTGCACAACTGGATTCTCATATACTCGAATATAATTATAAATACATATAATATATTATTTTTGTATGGACATAATATATTTGCATGTTTGATTTTCTCTATGTGTTTGCTGAGAATTCCGAGGTGGGGAAAGGCTGGCAAACGGTTTCTGGACCTGACAACGAGCTTCGCATCAACCCTGTCTGGGAGAATTCAAGCATCCTACGAATCGACCAGACCCTTGGATGTCGCTACATGTTGCTACAGTGATTCAATGTGGTTCAATGTGGTTCATACACGTTCATACTGTATTGTCTTGCTAGATTTTGCTCCACCCTTAAGAGACGCAGCAATCGGAAGCGCAGGAAGCATTTTTTGGATTTTCCATTTTGTGTCCTCGTGTTCCAAGGACGGAGCTGGATGGCTCTTGTCCAGTGACATGCCTGCAGAATTCTGTGCAGCTGCGGTTCACCCCCTTGTGATCACAGCAATGCATTTCACTGTGGAAACATCCGCATGATTCAAGAACGAAGTTGCAGTTGCACAGAACTACGCCTCATGCAGTCGTGATCTTCTATGGCTGTAGGGTTTGGGTTCTGAACATGGGTGACGCCTCAGGTGACTCTCAGACATGAGCTTCAGAAACATGACCGTCTTTTGGTATCTATGACTGCTGCAGACGGAGTTTCCGCAAGCTGGAGACCTCAAACCTGCAGACATTCGGAAGGTCTCCTTTCTCGTCAACGTTTTCAGAATGCTAGAAAAATCATGGCAGTCCAAAACATGGTATACTTGTAGTTCAGGCCTTGTAAGGCCCAGGTTCAGGCCTTGTAAGGCAAGTAGGTGCTAAGAAGTTTGGTTGTATGATTGTGCCTTTGCTTTTGGGATCTTTCTGGATAGCAGTGGCAATGGGCACGCATTGCTGCTGCCACAAGCCTCAACTACTCTTGGGACCTTGCTGGATTTTGACTGTTTGTCAGGAGATTTCGAAAGTGAGCCAGGTGGTCGACTCCTTTGGCCACCTTTTGCCCTGGCCATTCTTCAGTGGTCTAGATACGTTTGGATAAAGTCTGGCCACTCTTTTCCCCTTCCGAATTTGCGAAGTCAAAGAATCTTCGCTCTTTGACATGTTCAATGCAGTCCAGCTTCAGATTGCAAGCGGTTGGCTGAAACAAGTGTTTTTCCCCACTCGCGTAGTGGATATCCCGCTTCCACTGGGCGCACTCCGCCGTGAAACGGCCTTGGATGGCGACCGGTCAGGATGTAGCGCGTGCCGTATCGAGCACACATGCTACGGAATGGTCGTGGTATGTCTCCATTGGATTGATGTTTTCCAATGTTTTCCAATCAATGTTTTTCTTTGGAAAGTTTGAGACTCGTTTGAGACGCATGGGACTTCGAGAAAAGTGTGCTTCTTCAGAGTCCTTTGTACGTACAAATAGATTGAAGATGATTGAAGCAACTGCAGGGAAACGACAAACGCTGAATTCTGTGTGATTAAATATAATTGTATTTTGGTGGCGTCAATATATGTGTAATCAACATTGATTGCTCATGTTTAATCAGTACATTAATCAGCACATTACATTGTATGTATATAATTCGTATATACATATAGAAGGTTATAGAAGCCTGTGATCCTCACAACGGTAGTTTTGAATCTGCTGCAGGTCTTGACATGGCTATTCAATCGGAACATCCTGTCGCACAGCCAGATTTGCCATGCCACCGCACCATTTATCTTGAATGAGTATTTGTGTGTGTGTGTGTGTTGTTTTCTTGCTTACTTCATTACACGTACAATGATAAACCTTTTCTGGCTGAAGCCAAGGCCAATTGGAGACATGGTGGAACTAAACTACGAGTTGTTCGCACAGCTCATTCCCGACTCAATCTCAGTATTCGTAGGGAAGGATATGGCCTTTGACAGCTAATCAATGGTTCCATGTGCCCCTTGTATCACATATCTCCAGTACATATGATTACATATGCATGATTACATATGATGGTTGTGCAAATGGTCCTTGTGCGGATGTTTGTAGAATTGTATAAAAGTTGCCTCTATGATGGAGTCATCATCTCGAGCAATTATTTTTGCAGGTTCACAAGGGTAGTGTAACATTTTTGGATATTCTTGGGTTGTTTTTGCGAAAGATTCGCAAAGAAGTACATGACGGTCAGTAAAATCACGGAGGGTCGTTGCCTCGATTTTTGCGAAAGTCTGTCGAGAGTTCACGAAGGAAAGAATTACCCTTCCTTTCAGGACTTGAGGTCATCCCACTGGACTTGAGCCAATCCAGTTGGAATTTCACGCTGCCCTTGATACTGTTTCGTATAAGTTTGAAGAAACATGCACCGTAAAACTCTGCCAAAACTCGGGAACCTGATCCGTGTGAAGTTCCCGCCGAGGAACTGCCAATTTATATTGATCGCCACGGTGGTTATGGTGCAGGTGCAGCTGCGCTAGTTCCAATCTTTTACTCTAAATTTGCTTATCCTTCAATTTGGACAACAGGATTACTAGCGCATGTTTTTTTGCCCGGAAAACATGCTGGGGTTGGTTGACGAGTGAGCAAGTTTGTAGTTCCATTGCATTCTACATCCCACCAGAAGCTGCAGTAGTACATTTGCGTTAAGACAATGTAGGTACAATGCTTCGACACGAAACATCTCCAAATGTTCCACTTACTGTATTTGGGAGATATTGACAGAGGTGGGAAATGAACAATAAACTAGATTAGATAGGTTTGTTGAGTGACTGCCAAGACATACGCTGCAATCTTGGCTTGTATGTGCCCATGTACTTGTACCGAGTTAGAAATCAAAACTGAGCCGGCTTCTCCTATCTCCAGTAAGCCTACATGCACTTGGTTTGCGTTGGCAGGTCGGAATTTTGTTCGACAAGAGGCCCGGTGATAGCACAAAAAAGCAAAGCAGAATCATTGGTCAGTCTTGTCATAGTGACTATAGTGAATCAAACAGCAATAGTTCTGAGCTCAGGCCGAACTCCTGGAAAGGAAAGCCCTCAAGGCCGGGTTGAACATGGAACCTCCAGTCGGTGGAAGATAGAAAGTCAGCGAAAGTAATAGAATTTCAAAGTATGAAGATGAATAGAAAGTATAGAAATCGCATGAAAATAGTAAGGTAAATTGTTAGTAAGATAAAGCATAGATAATAGTAAAGTATCTCATATATGAAATGAAATGCGCATAGAAAGTACAGAAAGCAAAGGAGCAGCGCTTGCCCCAAAGCATTGGAGGCAGCTGTGGACGCTCGAGTGCACGCAATGCACTCAGACGCAATCAGTGCCCCCTTTGGGGGTCCTGATGTCCAAGGGCACACCACTGATCTGAGACGGTCATTGACGATATAATATCGTTGTGTAGGTCGACGTGTGTTCCCTTGCATTTGCATTTGTTTTCATTTGCATTCATTTGCCACATGTTCATTTGCATCATTTGGAATGCCTTCATATGCCTCTTCATTTCATTTGCATTTTGTTTGGTCATAGGTTTGGATGCCATATTTGCCTGAAGAGACTGGCCACGCAATCTCGATAGTGCAAGGCCGAAAGCTGGGACTCATCTGAAAGGGTCTCACACTGACAACTCGAAACGATTCGAGACACGCTGAATCATTCTGAGCTGTGCAAAATATCTTTACTGCAAATGGCAGTCACACGCGTTGGATCAAGTAGTCTACAGGTCTCCAGCAGACCGACTACAAGATTGCAGTGTTGATCTCAGTAGAAGTACCAAGTCTCCCCAAGCTAACAAGGCATCGCAAGACATCGCAAGACTGTCATGTCAAGGTCTTTGACTTTCGCGTGGACACCATCCCGCGGCAAAAAGCTCTCAGAAAAAATGGGTCGTTGCTCCCAGTTGACAGAGAGATGTCACATGATGTTACCAGGTCAGTTTACACAAGATACACAAGGCAATTTTGCACACTTGTAGCGTTCCGCCTTTGCAAGATGGTTTGTTGATATTCGTTGTTTGAGATCAGCTCATCCAATGAACCGAATCTTGTATCGGAAGCAGTGATGCGATCCAAGAAATCTTGGAACAGGAGCAGGTTTAAAAAATCATACAACGTGCATGTTCTGCAAAAAAAGACCGCCACTGCGAGACCGTTTGACCTTGATTTGCCCAGGCGGGCTCTGCCAGTTGCAACAGGTTCGCGGAGACCATCACAGGCAGGTGCCAATCATTGGCACACCACTCTTCTCATTTTCCTTATTCATGACAGAAAGAGAAAGGTACTCGTAGCAAAAGCATGCAGAAGCCTGGAAGTGAAGATTCAGCTTTGTCAGGAGGATATAGAGTTGCTGGGGGCTTCCGCAAATCTCTTTGCACGAATTCAATGCAATGAGGACACCGAATGCAATGCACTTGATTGGTTTGTGGATGTTTGCACCCTTTGCAGTTCGTGCTCATGAAGTTTGCACCTCAGGAAGTTCCTGTTTTGTTGCGCGTCGAGTTTGCAGATGTCTTGCTCTCAGCACCGACCGGGGGACTGGAGCCGTGTCTTGTCGCTTTGCTAACGAGAGAACAGAGATGAAAAGAGAGACGCTTTGAAGGGACACGGATGGACACGGCTTTTGGATTTGAGTTCTGGCAAGGTATCAGGTTGCTGGCCAGTCCTCCGGAACTGCTTCGAGTCGACTGAGGCCAGTTGGGTCCGAAGCTTGCCCCTCCTAAGCGTTTCCTAGGCTGTCCTAAGGTGCCAGGAGCTTTCGCTACGCACGAGTGGCGCGTTTTTTGAACGCAGGAGCTAATGAACGAAAGCGAAGGGATGACTTTTTGGATGCCCGATTTTTATCGATTTTTGACATAACTTTTGATAGGTCTGAAATTCACCCAGAGCCCAAGGTCCCTAGAATTTTTTGCAACTCTGGTTTGCTGAGGTGTTTCCATGTGTTTCCAGGACTGAAATCGGACCCAAAATGGGCTCCAAAAAGGATGCAAAGCAAATTTTGGAGAACCGTTTCCTACAGACCCATTTTGGCTCAACATGGCTCGAAATTGCGTTCAAGACCAACCGAAAGTGGCCGTTGTAGATACTTTATGACCTTGGTTTTCTTTGAGTCAACCTGCTTCTTGCAACCGCCACTATTGCAACCGCCTCTACTAGTATGAGTTGGCTTTCTTTTGCTATCTTCCGTCCACGGAAAACGCTTTTCCTGGCCATCAATCAAGCAAATAGAAACATAGCATATAAACCTGGTTGGTGCCGAAAACAAAACCGGGTTTGGTTCTTGAGAACGTAGTAAGGCCTGGACATTTTGGTGGCGGCGTCTATCCCGAAGCGATGCCATCTTTCTTGATACATGAATGGGTTTGCTTGCTTGTGTTTCTATAGGTATGCAAACTGGAGGTCCTGAGTAAATTCGTCCACGATTGGCTGATTGGCTGATTTGATTGCCTTGAAATTATTTTCAGTTTGCTGTTTCAACACTTTAAGCTCGTTGACAGTCTACTTTACAGCTGCTCAATTGCTACATGTTCTGCATATGCCACAGAGCGAATTGTTGCATTGGAAGCAGGCTCGCAGAATTGCCCAAGCCGCTACGTGGAGGGCCAAGCGCACAACTTGTTTGGAGAGAAAAGTCATTTGAAATTTGAATAAGAGATAATAAGAGTTGAAAATCTGTTTGAAAATACTTGAGACATATTGTAGGTGCTTTAGCTTTATTTGAAACTCGGTCAAGGGTGCGTGCATGATAGCGTCATCTTAAACATACCCGTTGAACACAGAACTCATGAATGCTGGAACCTCGAACCCATACGAAACAGCTTGGATGATTGGTTTGCGGTGTCAGATTTTGATGGTCAGAGGGCCAGGGTCACGCCATTGTACTGACTAGATGAGTTTTTGTGCACATATCCAGCCATGAGGTTCCCAAATGCTTTGCGCCCACTACATTTTTCGCGGATGTGTCTCCCTTAGTCTGCTGAGTGTATGGCGACTGTAACGGTAAATCGTTGCAGTGCAGGAGAGCAGGGAAGCTTTTGGCCGGACAGGTGCGGGGTACGCTTGGTGATAACAGTGATGTTCAGCGGCTCACCCACATCTTGGGAGGCGGAATTGGACACTTGCCTTGAGATTGAAGTGCCTTTTTTCGGACCAGAGACTGGGTGCGGGCCTTGAGTTTTGTTTGTTTGTTTACAAAGTATTTTCATCTCACGTCATGGTAATCACATCCAAGAACATTCTTCAAAAAACACTTACTTCATATTTGCTACATACTTTCTTCACACTTCGCACTTCATTACAGTTGCTGCAACTACTTTTGATACTTCAATATACTTCAATGATTTGCATCTTCTCTTCAATGTTGGGGAACAGATGGAACAGGTGCGGTGACTCCGCTGCAAAGTTGGTGGCAGCTCTTCCAGACCTCGAACAGTCGCTTGGTGCAGCTAGGGAAGGATGTTGAAGGATGCAGCGGTGGATGGTTGGAGAGTCAATCGTTTCGGTGCCGAGTCATGCGTCGCTATCGTGCAGGATAGGATAATTATGGTTGATAGTGGTTATGAATGGATAGGAATGGTATGAAATGGTTGATCATCCATGTAGAACAATCGGACCCGTCATCAGAAGCAGTAGCAGCAGCCAGCAGCAACCTTATCAGTATCAATCTCATCATTATTTTCACAATTCGTGATTGTCATCGTCATCGTCCTCGTCATCGTCTTCGTCATCGTCATCGTCATCGTCATTGTCATCGTCGTCATCATCATCACCACCATCATCATCATCATCATCATCATCATCATCATCATCATCATCATCATCATCATATCTTTGACGATGCCAAGCTTGGCTTGGCCTACCTGTACCTTCTGCCAGATGTTTTTTTCTCCTGACCAATGGCCTCAAGTTTAGAAATCGGACTTCTGAGTACAAATGATCATCGCACCTGATGGTGCAAATATGATCAGACAATATCAAACAATATCAAATATCAATCATGTATAAGATGTGCAAAACAAATGAGTGAAATGTTTAAACATGGTCTGGTGATTTGCAGAGATTTGCAAGGTTTTTGTTAGGTGGCAAAGTCAGGTCGACAAACTGGCAGGGTCGGAGGTTTTGGCTTCAGGTCATTCTGGTAGGTACGGGAGCACTTTTTCAAGATGGCTTTGCACATGCAGCGCGATTTGGTCCTGAGGTTTTTTATGTTTTTAAAAAACTGTTGTTTCAAAGATCTTGCAAGCCCGGCACTCTTGGTGAAAGTTCGCTGTGAAATTGTCTGAAGTCTGAGACAAAACCCAATTTTCAAAAAGGTGTTTCAAACCACCGTAAAATCCCTAAACCTAAGATGCTTCTCCGTTTTCATGGCAGACTTCATACTTCTTCCACGGAAAAAGACGAGCTGCATCAGATTTCACAAGCACGACATTCTTCGCAGAGGCCTTTCAACGGGTCCCAGGCAGAAAAGGAAGGTGGCCGTTAGGTACAAACTTCTGCACTTTGAAATGTTCAGTGGCCTGCAGAGGCCCCTTGAGTTTGTGTTCTTTGAGTTTGTGCATAGTTTGAGTTTCATTTTTGGCCAATGGGAGGAAACAGAGAACTAAAGCTGAGAGCGAGCTCGAGAGTTTTGTTTTGGGAAGTTGGCTTCGGAAAAGGAACAGAAGAAAGAAATAAACTAAGCAAATGGGAAGGATATGAAAAGGAAGATTAAAAGAACTTTCTTCAGAAGCTAGCTTGAGGGGAAGACTAGATTAGGAGACGAGCATAGAAGAGCTAGTTTAACTGCTTTGAAAGAAAATGCACTAAGTTGGTTGAAAGATGCTAGTCAGAGTCAGAGACTATCAGAGAAGAGCTAGCGTGAGAGAGTCAGCTTAAACAGCGGCCGGCATGGAAAGAGATACAAAAAGACGAGAAGACAGAAAGAGATGAAGAGACATAAAGTGACATGAAGTGACATGAAGAGACCAAGACTGCAAGAGATATGCAAGAGACGAGAAGGACAAGAACACGGTGGTCCAGTATGGAATTGACACAAACGTTGCCCAGAGGCACTGCACCGCCTTGCAAAAATTCTGAGCTACCGGAGGAATTAATGCCCGACAACCTCAAAAAGCCAAATTCAATACACACATTTTTACAACAAACGAAATTCCTGGTGTGCGTATTTGAAACTTTTGCCCGCCTTGTGCCGTTCTCCTGGCACTCAAAGGATTGTTTGTCAATTTTGATCGCGCTTGAGTGACCACAGACCAGTTTGTAGGAGCCCATGATGCAAAGTTTTTCTTGCACCCATAGAATAAGTTCTTAGTCACACATAAACGGCCCTTCGATTTTCAATGACTAACTTTAATATATTTCAATGATATCAGGCCGTCGAAGCTGGCTTTGTCTCCCATCGGCAAGCCGCTCCAGCTTTCCAGCATCCAGCTGAAAAGAGCCAAGGAGGTTCCGGGACGC
Source organism: Symbiodinium kawagutii (assembly GCA_009767595.1). NCBI lineage: Eukaryota > Dinophyceae > Suessiales > Symbiodiniaceae > Symbiodinium > Symbiodinium kawagutii. Next base: position 177,379 of record VSDK01021883.1, read on the forward strand.
ATCGAGATGCAATGCATAGCAATGCCAAGATGGAATCAGAATGAATCAGAATGAATCAGACCAAAGATAGGATGAAGATAGGGAAACTATGGGAAATCCAAACAGAGAAGGAGATGTGCTGTACAGTCATGACCTCTCGAAAGTGTTTTTGCTTTCAGGACCCTTTGCCGCCGGCAGCGGAGGAGATTGCAAGCCATGCGTGGCTTCATGGGTTGGCCAGTAAAGGCACAGCATGGGCCAACGAACCGCATTTGAATCCAAAGTGCTTCACTTGACTTTCAAGATCTTTCAAGTATCTCACACGACATGTTTGGTTTTTTTAACTGAGCATTTGCCACATGATACTTCAAGGTCTTGATGGCAGTCCGCATGTGATGTTTGCAGGGAGTCACCTCTCAATCAGCTCGCAATTTCTGCAAGACCACGAGATTGCGGCTGCCAGCCCGTTTGATTGCCTAGACATGCCTAGACTCCAGTTCAAGTGTTGGGAGCTGTCGCAAATGCATCGAATCTGCCAGCATGTTTGCTGAAGCATTTTCAATTCATTTTCAATGAATTGTGATGCTGTTTTTTCTTGTTTGGACTGCAGGTTGATTGCCGTTCTCACGGTGGGCTGCCTGGTACACTTCAACAAGAAAGGCTGGAGAGCTTCGTGTTCTTGGCCAGAAACTCATAGCAACGTAACATCGTCGTAGCGTTGATCAACGCGTTCAACGTTGTATACTTTGTGAACATAGCATGTCTCTCTCAAAAGGAAGGACCGAAAATCTTGTAGTCAGATGCCGTGAACCAGATGGAAGAGACTTTACCATTTTTTGACACTTACCTAGAGCCCGGCCCAGTTGTTGTCTCCTTGTGGTTGAGACCTTGCAGGAAAGTTGGTGTTTATCGATATTCCGACAGATCAGTCCCTAGACAGCAAGAAAGCGCTGCCGTTTGTTGTTCCACATATTGATTTAATTTGAAGCTGGGAAGCCTTTTGGAATCCATTAGAGCCTTGTGTCATTGTCGAAAGGCAGGACGATTTCTTCGTAGTTGCAGTATAGGGATGTTTGCGGTCCTTTTTGCATTGCAACATGATACGCGCATGTACATCCATAGCACTGGCAGCCAAATGAGTTCACGAGAGAAGATTGTGGTTGAGTTTGTCATTGACCTACCTTGCAAGTTCAGTGTGGTAGAGTCTGGTTCCTAAAGCGGATCTGGTTTCATTTGCGAAGGTTTCATTGAGCAACTTTTGATTCCACGTTGCAGAGGAAAAGCGAACATTCTTGGCAATTTGGTAGACCCTTGTCACTCTCAGCGAGGCACGATACTTTACCATGTGATTTGCTGTGTGTTGTCACGTTGTATCAATTCTGCATTCACAATATTGTTCAGTCCAAACTGTCAATGATTGAATCGACCTGTATCCATGTCCAGTACTTCTGTTATCTTCTGACTTGTAATGACTGGTTGAAGCAGAGGGGCTTGCTAATCACCACGTTGGTTTAGGGGTACTCACAATGCCTCTCCAGGGGTGTGGCCGCACTGCGCCAGAGTCCCAAGAGTGATGCATCCACGTCTACACCTGGAGATCCAAGAGGATCCATGGGGTGTGGAAGTGTCGAGGTCAGCGGTGGCAACCGGTTTCTGAAGACGAGCTGCTGCAAAATGGTGCGGAATTCGAGGCCCAAGTCGCCTGCAAAGCAGTTCAGCGGACCCATTTGTCAGCATGTGTTCATTGGAAAGGAGCCTGCTTTGTGTGCGATAACATCTTACATATAGATGCATGTGCATTATGTATATATATATATAAATAAAAAAAAATAAATAAATATATATATATATACATATCCTAGTAATGTTATATGCATGCTGCATGTGTATGCTACAATCATCAGCATCCTGTTGGTTTTGCGAGAGAAGATGAATCAATGTAATCCATGTACTGGGTTCAATTTATTCATTCAAATTGATATATCAAAAGGTAATTCAACTTATAAATATATATATATATATAGATACATATATGAAGTTGTGTGTGTTCTTTGAAGCGCTGCAGTGCTGGCTGCATCCTGGCGAAACTATCGATGAACGCTTCACCTTGACCGCCTGAATCCGAGATATGGCCACGCTGTGAGGACATGCCAAGGTGCTCAGCGGCTTAGCGTGATTTGAAGTCTAGCTCCATATCTAAGGCTGGCGGATTTGCCTACAAACTTAGTTCGCAGGGCAGCCCCCGT
>VSDK01021883.1:205083-248782 GCA_009767595.1 Symbiodinium kawagutii
GGTAATAGCACCTTCCTGCACATTTACGCCGACACCTGCCAACAGCACCTGCCAACAGTACCTGCCAACAGCACCTGCCGACAGCACCTGCCAGCAGCACCCGCCGACAGCACCTGCCGACAGCACCTGCCAACAGCACCTGCCAACAGCACCTGCCAACAGCACCTGGCGACAGCACCTGGTAACAGGACCTGCCGACAGCACCTGCCAGCAGCACCTGGCAACAGCACCTTCCTGCACATTTGCGCCGCCACCTGCCAACAGCATCTGCCAACACCACCTGCCAGCAACACTTGCCGACAGCACCTGCCGACAGCACCTGCCAACAGCACCTGCCGACAACACCTGGCAACAGCACCTGCCGACAGCACCAGCTGACAGCACCTGGCAACAGCACCTTCCTGCACATTTACGCCGACACCTGGCAACAGCACCTGCCAACAGCACCTGCCGACAGCACCTGCCGACAGCACCTGCTAACAGCACCTGGTAATAGCACCTTCCTGCACATTTACGCCGACACCTGCCAACAGCACCTGCCAACAGTACCTGCCAACAGCACCTGCCGACAGCACCTGCCAGCAGCACCCGCCGACAGCACCTGCCGACAGCACCTGCCAACAGCACCTGCCGACAGCACCTGCAGCCAGAAAGTTCGCCGACAGTAACCCTTTCTTTGGGAAGTAAGAACCCCTATAGCTTCTAGCTATCTGGGGAAAAAGAAGTAAAACTGTAAGTGAAGAATCTAGTAAAGATTAAGAAGTTTATTTTTCACTTGACGAAATTGCGTAGCAGAATCCAGGTGTAAGTCTTTCAAGCACCGCCTTGTCGCAGTCATCACAGTGGAGTCCTTTGCTTTGCAACAATGCCTGAGAGGCAACAGTGTTTTTGTCCCAAGCATCCAAACAAACGCACAAAAACACACTTGAAATCACTTGAATCTTGTGCATGTCATGATTAATCTCGTAATGCAGTCTCAAAGCACACGTCTCTCCTGTTGAATTCAGATCTTTTGCGCCCATGAATCAATGTCAAATGGATTCAGGTTGTGTAGGTTGTGCCGTTTCGGCCAGCGCGGATTCGTCTCTGTTCCCGCGCTGTCACGCCTTAAGTTCATGAGCTGCTCGTCGGCCCAATTCCTCTGGCTCCGGACCCAGTCTTCCCCCATGGCATGTGGCAAGCCTTTGAAAAATATCCGCACCTTCCATTCCTCTCCGTTCCTCTCCCTTTAAACTACTTCTATAACTCAGATATAACAACAAACAACTTAACTAAAAAATCTTTAAACCTTTCAATTCCTTACTGTCCTGACTAGTTGGCGCTCGACCGGTCCACAGCTGCGACAATGGCTGCTCTCCTACACAACAGAGCTGTGAACTGGTTTCCACAAATAGAATGGAAGATAATGCAAGTAGTTTCCACAAGTATGTAAGATTCAAATCTTACGCTCTTGAATACTGGATGCATCTAGATGCTATTGCACTCTGCTCCTTCCACTTGCAGCAGCAAGGTACACAGGACCCAAAGAAACCTGATACAGTTCAGGTCAGCACGGTTGAATTTATTAATGCACAGCAACGTCGCCATCACACGAAGCCTCGACAGCCTTGACCCTCGAAGACAAGCCTCAAAAGCCCCAAATGAAGTGCTTTTTTCACCCAAGCTGTCCAAATTTGATCTTTTTCGGGGTTCAGCATTACATTTGCACTTTACATAATATTGTAGATCTTCTGCTCATCTGCGTAACAGAAAACTCTCAGTGCATTGCCCCGGGCCAACTCCCAGTACCTCAGTGGACGTCAGAGTGTCCAAACGCTGGCGAAGCCACGAGGCCCACTAAGCTTGCTGCTCATTTCGAACATGTTGCAGCTCAGAATTGGGTGAGATCAGTGACTCATATGAAATCACATATGGAATCAAATGAACATGTAAAGCTGTCTGAATCCGACATCAAATAGCTTTGACATGCTCATCTCGAAATCTGACATACTCTTGGTGTTTGGGGACTCTTCAGGAAAGGAAATGGCGAACAAGGTTCACTCTCCAAAGCCCTCATGGTTGCATTGTTGCCGTTGGAAATGTGGTACTCTTTGATCCTTTTGATGGGTTTTCTTTTGTTGTGATACACAGGTGACTGTCTGTAAGTAAGTCTGTTCATCCACAAACATTGAAAGCGCAATGTGAGCCAAAGTGAGCAGCACAGGTTGCTTGTCCAAGGATGAACTCAAAAAACATACAAAATTTGGCAATACTCATACTGAATAGTAACACATAGTAACACGTCCGACATCAGACTTGAGAGCCAGGGGGGGTGAACGAAAGCTGCGGGGGCGGAAAGGTATGATGGAAAAGAGAGGGCAGGAAGAGTCAGAAGAAGTTGTGAAGTGGTAAGGGGGTCGCGAAGACATTCGGCGACACCTCATCAATGAGAATTATATGTTAAAAAGATCCCAGGCAAGCGAATGTTTTTTCCTCAGGAGTGCACTCAAAGCAGCGCAGCGGGGCAATGCGAAACCCGAAAAATCTGTGTGCTTTGAATGGTTCTCAACCAAGGCCCTGGGGGGAATCGAGCCCAGGGTGTTCAATGCGCAGGGGGGTGAGCGGAGGGAGGTTGTGCGTGAGATTCACGTCGTTGGCCCGCTGACCGTCCCCCGGAACCCCCAGGAAGTAAGAAACTAGCTAACGCTACCCAAACTCGAGCTGCTGGAGGCAGCTTTCGTAATTTGTCAAGGGCTGATCTAGGATTTTACGTTATGGGCCTGATAGAGGGTATGGGTACATTGAGAGCTGCTGTTGGCTCACAGCTCACAACAGTTTAAAAGGCTCAGCAATGACAGAAAACCAATGCAAAACTAAGAAATTCCTATTTGAGTCCGACTGCTGCGCACAATAACCATGGGCTGAAATTGTGCATCAGGTTTCCTGTCTTGAGGAGAACTTTTGAAGGGCAAGGGGCACTCAATAGACTCCTTTGGCATCCTGCAATACAACGAAAGCTTGGTCAATGTTGCATGAAGTCCGTCACTTGCTCACTGTCGTTTTTTGAAGCGTGCACCAAGGCATTCGTCTCTGTGAAACCGATGGGTGACACATCGTGATAGTTTTCCCACGAGGTCATTTCTTTCCCTTCTTCTTTGCGGCTTTTGCAGCCTTTCAATGTTTGGATTCAAGCTCCCACACTTTGCAGTATCAGGGCACAAGACAAACCATGCCTTCAATCCCATTTCTGCTTCAGTCTGCTTCTTCTCCACCAGGAGCCGTTCGATTTTATCGAGCCTTAAAAGCTTGAGTAATCGAATCTCCAGACAACGAGTACAGTTGATGCGTTCCTTCTTCAGTGCTACCAAATACCAGGTCTGCGATTGCTTTTGCAGCATGCTGATCAGCGTGGATGGAGGAAAATTAACATGAGGGAGTCACCACAAGAATGCGCACAAAATAGGACTGCAGTCTTCCTCCCGATCTTAGCAAATAAGATTAAGGTTGGAGGGTACAAGTAACTGGAGAGAGAGAGAGAGAGAGAGGGGGCCTGGTATGGCTTGGTACATGATAAGGCGCTGGCCCTGTCATGGTGCTGAAGCACGTATATTGCATTTTGAAAACAACATTTTTGGGTCACTTCTACATGTCGTGCTCTCTCAGCTCCAATCGGGATGACAATTGGAATGTCAATCCTAGCCAGGACCCTGGCTGCTCCAGCGCTGTCGTCATCAGAACGTCAGAAATCTGAATCAAGGAAGGCAAGGGAAGGCAAAGCACACTTCCAAGTTGAGCAATCTAAATGATCACATAGTGACATATGGTGACCACATCTTCGCTTCGCCTGATCTCTTTCGGCATCCTCCATGACTTTCTTGAAGTCCTGTCACAAGCACTAAAGTAGCATGCTCAAATGTGCCCCGATCCTGGAAACCCTTTGCAACGTGAAGCTGATCCTTGAAACGTCTCTGCAAACGGAATGTCCTCGTGGAATTCTTCAAACTTCTCCGTGTGTTGAGACCAGTCTGGCATCTCTTCCTCGAAAAAGTACAGGACTTCAAACTGTGCCACTGCCAAATCTGTACTCAAAATATGAGGCATAACTCAGCATGACTCAGCATAACTCAGCACAACTCAGCATGACGTACACCGAGCAGCAAAGCTTCAAATCTCAAGCGCCCACTGAGCAGCTGGCCCTCCCTTCCGCTTCCTTGAAGGTGTCTACTTCACACAGCACTGCCTGCGCCCAGTGAGCAGTGCCCTTGCCCACCCTTGCGGTCAAGGGTTTACACCTGCCCTGCAAAGATCTTGCAAGCACTATTCAACCACTAGCTGTCACTAGCCACTTCGGAAAGAATCCAAAACACACAAAAATAAACAGAATTGCAGCCATGTCACAGTGGCGGAGATGCGTTTTTGCACCTCGCTCTCGCTGCTCAGCCGTGCAATCAACCTCGAGAATTCAAAAAGGCCATGCCTTGAAGAAGTCGGCAGAAGCTCTTGACTTTGAACAGTGAATCATAAGGCAAGGGACACCACTTGCGCAGTCAAACAACATATTATCCACGACGAGTTTCCCTTGCCCGTCCAAAGCGCATGTAATGCGATCATTTTGTCACTTCAATACAAGAGAGAACAAATCAGACAGGCTGCAAATCTTCTTTTGAAAAACAGCATGCCACGCCCCAAAAAAATAGGAACAGCACAGTCGCCAACAATGTCTCAGCTCTGGGGCAAAATCCAAACAGGGCGGCAAGGGCCCCAGTATCTCATCCAAGACACCATGTCACCCCGTGTTCAAAACGTGTTCGGACAAGGTTGTCAAACATGAGTCTTGGAAAGGCATGGCATTGCCAAGAGAAAAAGAGAGAGACTTGACAAAGAGACACACATACAAGCACGCAGGCACACTGACCCCACCAATAGAGAGAGGGGAGCTAAGAAAGTACGTGCTAAGTCCAAAACTTGGAAGCTTGTAGGATAAGATCTTCATTTGCATTCTCATTCTTGGCAGCTGCCAACAGCTCCTCCAGTGTCCACATCTGCAACTGATACCCACGAGTTCCATCGTCCAAAAGAAATTGCAACACAGCTCCATCTCCTGCAGCATCGAAATATGTGCCACGGTTGTCTTTTGCTGACCCAGGACCGTTCGCATCAGGGATGCCTGACGAGCATCAACATCCAGCTACAGAAATCTGGGGGAATGATAATGAAACGTTCAAATATCCAAGTATATATTTCCAAGAATTCTAAGAAATGTAGAGGAGATTAAATAGAATTACACTAATGGATTAATACCGGAATTCATATGTGAAAAGAATCGCTTTGTTGGACCATATGCGGCCCCGAAAGGCCTCTGCGAGCAACTTCCGCCGCAGCGTCTTGGCAGCTTGAACCTCGGAAAGAGAAAATAGGCCTAGCTGCTGTGTAGAATGCTAACTCTCTTGATGCTCTGGATGCTCTTGATTGATGCTCTTGATGCTCTTGATTGCTCTTGTTTCGTGTTTTTTTCGGTTGTGGTGTTCGTCTCGGTACCTGAGTCACGGGCACGTCCTGGGTCTGCCTTCTTTGCAACGGCATCATCAATCGCCTGGCGCCACGTGCAAAGCAGACTCGTGGATATTCCCAGAAGCAAAACAAGCCACGTGCCTTGCTCAAAGCATCATGCACACCGTCAAACTCGTCCAGATTGGTGATGGTCTGAGAATTGAGTTGTCGAAATTGTTTTGAACATCTCTGAACGGTTTGCTCAATTTGCTCAGTTTGCTTGTTTTGTTTTTGAAGCTTGCAAAAACTTTTTGGGCTAAGTTCAATACTGTCACCTGCATAGCTTTTCCAAGCTGAATTTCTGATTCGAGTTTCTCCTTGCATGGGGATAAGTTGGAATCTTAGACATCTTCATGCTTCTGAACACTGCCGTTTTGATTTCCCAGTAGAGTCCTTCAGCTGGTTGCATTGATGAACCAATTTGCAGTCAACTGGCTTGTCCTGAAAGGCCACACTAATAGATAAAAACGAAGAATGCTCATAAAGAAGGTGCTTCAAGAAATTGCAAATGATGAAAGCTTTTGAAATCTTGTTGTTCGTCCTGTTCATTTGACGCACCACAGAAACTCTTGCGCCAACTTGCAATCTACTGCAAATGAGGCTGCTCTGATTCTCTCGTGTTCGCATCTTGGCTTCGAGCTGCAGCGGCTTCCAATGCTGCTGTCACCGTATCCAGCTGGTTCAAATGCATTGCCTGAAACGAGCACATCACAATGGACTTGTCTCTTTACATGCTACAAAAACAAATCTTACTAATCTCGCACCAATTCAACTGTTGATTCAAGAACTCCAATACACATTGTTTTCACTGCACAGAGGATCGCTTGGGGATTCTGACATGATTCAGCTGCTGTTCAAGCTCTTGAATCGTTGCCCTGACCTGGCGTCAAGTTGCTTCGAAGTTTGTTGCCGCTTGATTTTGTGATAGAAATTCTACAAAGGAGTGACAGCTTGCTGACCTCATTGCACCATGTGACTGGCTTCTCCTCGAGGACAAAAGGAATCGAGGAGCAAAACATGTAAACATCATGTAAACATTGCGCAATCTCCTTTTCAATCTCTACGTTTCTCTACCTAGTCTGCTGGTTTTCCACCCGTGAAACCGGTTTTGAAGGTCCTTTTCACTGGCCTCTGGATGTTCATACACCTCAGAGCAACCACAATCACACCAGGCCCCAAGAAGTACAAAGTCTTCTCAAGTTTTCTTTGTAAATCTTTGTCTTTCTCTCTTCTGAGTATCAAACAAATGTCTGAGTGATTTCCTTCTCGCAGAACACGTCTAACGACCTCAACGCTGCGCTAGCACAATGAAAGTATGCTGCTGAGAAGACTAAAGAGTATGACCTCATCATAATGGCAAGTCGCATGCTTTTTGATGTAAAGGCTCCAACCACGAGCAAAGATATCTCAGCACTGTGGAGGAGAACTGTTTTCCGGACGCCTCAGTTGCATTTGTCCTTTGGACTCTGCTGTCAGCACTGTTTCGGACACCAGCAGAAAACACATTCCTCACTCAAAAAGGCCTTGCAAGCTGTTGCATTCATAGCGTTCTGCAAGAGTTGCTGAACCTGATAGCAAACTCACAAATCTGTTCACAAAATCTACTGGCCCACTATCAAAAGATAGTCGTCGAATGTCCAGGTCCATCTTGCAGAGTGATGCAATGTTGCAAGTCAAGAAAGCAAGAAAGAATAGGAAATCTTCAGAAAAGCAGGACATCTCGACATCAAAACCAGACACTTCATTCGGGATGAAAGCGCGACGATGCCTCCGGATCTGTGCACAAGGCAAATGGCGTGTGTCCTCTGTCGTTCTTCGCGAGCACATCGCATCCCTGAGCAACGCGCTTTCGGAATCAAAACTCGTCAAAATCAGAAAGCGGAAAAAATATGAACAAATGTGGAAAAAGGTCTGAAGTTACCGTTGAAATGTAGTTCCGAAAGATCGAGTCTGGATATTGGGTGTTTCGTGAAATAGTGGAACCCTTGGAATCACTTCATCAAATGCACAATATTTGTTGTCATGAACCAGCGAATTTGGGATCCATGCTTTGAGAAACTGCAATTTTACATGTCATGACTAACTATTCGCACATAATATATGTAGCATGTGTATGCATGTATATGCTTTCACGCGTCCAAAACACTTCACATCTTTGTGGATACTCATCCAACTGGCAGATCCGAACCTGCGCCATGAGGCATTTTGCACACCTGAGAAGCTGGAGACTCTAAGGAGAGATCGGGCAGTTGCTCATCTCATCTGCTTAGCAGGCTTAGCACAGTCCTTTCACTGCGACACTGGAGAGACTTGGCTGCCCACTCCAGATTTCCTCCGGCAGCGGCTTGATGTAGTGGTGTATTGCCTATTGCATCCTGCCAAAACTTTGGCAAGAATTTGTCTCTGCGCGTGTGAAAACTTCAGTCTCCTTGGCTTGCTACTTACATTGTTATTGAAGTCAGACATGAATCATGAATGTAAAATTCATCAAAGCTGACAAGTTCCAGTGCAGTCCCGCTCGTGGTGCGAAAGGTTCTGAGGGGGAGCCATCAGCAACCACAGAACCTGGAACCATGTACGTAGAATGCAATCAAGAAGTACGTGGGACTGCGCCAATCTACATTGCTCTCACTGTCAACAGTTGATCTGCAGACAAGATCTGCTTTCATGCACGTCAAGATCCTTTTTCATTGGCTGCCACGATACATGGCCGAAGTGAAACTCACCAGTACAACAATTCCTGGCAGAAAAAAAAGCAGCTCTTCTGCTGGCTCTGAAGTCTCGGTTGTGGAATGGAACATCTTCAGACGTAGGTGAGAGACTTAAGTAAAACGCGCTGGCTGCCATGTGAGTTGGGGGGATATACCCTGAACAAGTAAGGGAATGACCTGCTTTTGGGGTACGGATTGCCGCATGGACCAGTGAAACAACAGTTTGGGCAGGGTGGTAAATCATTCCTGGCTCCAAACGCCAGGGCATATTGAACCTCCTGACAGACCAAAGTGCGGCGGATGCAATCTGTTTAACTGAATTCTAAGTAGTTACTAAGTAGCTGTAAGTTTAGCCTTAGTAGCAGCCATGGCATTACAATTTAAAAGCTATAAGCTATAATTACAAAAGTTATATCAGCTACCTGTATCAGGTTGCGGGCTTCCCACTTCAAAGAGTTCCGTTTGCAATTGCAAATAGCCCATCACAAATTTGCATCCCAGCACGCTATGAAATGTAGAAACAAAAGAATGGGAAGTGCAAGGAAAGTTGAAGCGCCTGAGCGCTGAAGATGATCAAAATTGAGCTCTGGAAACTATTCATGTGGCCGTGTGATGAAGTTTCGCACAGAGCTTGCGCATTGCAGTTTTGGGTGGGTGTGCTGATGAGTGTACGGCTACAAGCTAAATGCTCACACACAGGTACGGGTTGGAAAACGACCCTTTCTTTTACATCTATCCAACAGCAATGCTTACGCACCGCTTGAGCAAAGCCACCGGCTGCAAATTGCTTGCGCCTGCATACACCAGTGATGTTTTGGCTTGCGCCAGGCCTCCTTAGTATAGTCCCCTATAAAAACACAGATTTTAGGCAAAGTTGCGAGCGCTACACTTGTGAAATTGCAAGGCCGTGGGAAGTCTGATGAACATGCTGGTGGGGGGAAGATGCAACAAGATGTCCCAACATGTTTCGTATTCAAGTTCAGCATTTTATGGTGGGTGTCAGAGTGTGCACAGTGCAAGATTGCAAATTTAGTGTGTGCGAACTCATCAAGACAGGCACAATACAAGAAGCAAGTTTGCGATGGTGCTACTGGGGGTAGGGCACACACGAGGGGGATGTACACTGTCTGAACCTTCCTACCTACGGGGAGAACTCAGGTAATTAGCTTTGTGCTACCCCTCTTTGAACTGTCATAGGCTCGTTTCCCTGGAAAAATGTGTTTAGCCTACGAGCAAATTGATGATGAAGCAATCAACTTAGCTAATTCTTTTGGATTAGGACGGCAGCAACCGAGACCTGCAGAAGCGACATGCGAGCATTGCGGCACGACCGAATCATTCATGTGCCCTGTACTCCAAGTCTGCTTGATGCTGCCTCGGAAAGCATGCCGCCAAGTTTGATGTCTGAATCTCTTGGAAGTGAATGCACTTTTAAGTAGTGTAATTCTTAATTGAAGTCTAAATTACCTCTATTCTTTTGAGTGGTGCAATGATGTGGTGCAATGATGTGTAATGTAGTGTACCAAGATGTATCAAGTATCTCCCCATGTTGTGTTCCCTCAGGCCGCCCACCATGGATGCAAGTGAAGAGCCCTTTGTGCGCTGCGAAACGGGCGGTGGCGGTGGCGTTGTGCTTTCTCGCCTCAGCTCGTGCAATGCCAAACATCAAAGTTCTGCACCGCTGAATTTGAAAAATGTACAGCTTGGATAAGCTGAAGATGATTGACATTGATTGACGATGCACATAGATGCAATCTGTTGAAAGTGTTCCTTGCTTCTGCTTCATGGTCTTGTTTTTTAACAGTCAAGTCAGCTGAGAAACCCAGGTGGCGCAGGAGGTGGAGGAGGCCTGACACATCAAATTTGAAATCTGAATTGGACATGGGATTTGATGATTTGACTCGTTGATTTCATTGAATTGACTCTATCCTTCATTCCTTAGTCCTCATCTCTGTACTTCATTCCTTAGTCCTCTAATTGATTCATATTGACAATCCTAATTGTACTCTTCATCCTTAGGATTCTCTGTTTGGATTCTCTACGACGGTTCTGAGCACATGGCGCAGGACTTGAAGAGCGGCCCTCAGCAGATCACACTTCGCTTGCAAACTCTTTGAGCCGCACCAGGTGCCGGGCCATGTAGGAGCCAAACTGGGCAGTCCTCCACATTGAAAGGTTGAGGTTCCTTGAGTATCCCCTTGAGTATCCTTGAGGTTCGTTATGGTTCCTTGATCTTCATTTTTCAACAGTGCAGGTGAGATGCTGTCAATCACTAAACTCGCCGAAAAGGTCTACAAATGTCCACAGCTTCAAGTCCTGTCTGCTTCTTCTTCTCCAAATCTTGCTGTTTCATCCCAAGCACCTGCGCCTCCACAAACCCGTGCTGTCAAGCTAAAATTCATTGCTGCTAATTGATGCAATTGTCATGCTCTTGCCATCACGAGTTCAGGCGAGCACAGGCATGTCGAGACCGCGATGTCGACCGTTGCCGCCCTGACCTACAGGTGTAGGGGCAAAAGTTTACATAGAATATATGTATGTTATATATATATATACATATATATATATATTCACTTATGTTAATTCAATGCTACAGCATTTGGCCATGCTGACAAAGGCTGAACTAAGGCATTGTCGACTTAGAAGCACCACGTACAGGAGGAGGAGTTGCAACTCTTGAACCAGATCTTGAGTTGCCTGTCGAGTCTGTCAAGTGAAGGGTGGACGTGTTGCTCGCCCTTTTTGGGCTCCAGTGCGTCTCCTCAAAGACCCCCGGCCTTGTACAGGCGTGCAGGATGGCGAAACATTTCTGCTGCTTCCTTGGTGAAGTGAGGGACCCGATGGAGTCGCATGGAGTGCTCTGAAAGTTGCAATCCGCGCCTCCGCTTCCGTGCATCACTAAAACCAAACCCACAAATGCATAGAATTTCATAGACCCCCAATATACATCTGTGTATAGACATATAAATGTATACACAAATAAGAGATTCTAAGAGTGTATATAGAACTATATTGCATCAACCCCCTGAAAGGAACCCGCAAGTTTCATAGTAACCGAAGCAGGGCTTCTTGCAGGCTGAAAGGCTGCCTCTGCCCACGGGAGGCAACAAGTCGCCATTAACAGCAGCCTGCACAATGTCAACATACGAAACCAAAAAAGGCAAAAAGGCTCAACACAAAAGGAACAGCCGTAGGAACGCCATGGCCGCCATGTAAATTCATCAGCTACGAAAGGTAAACTCTGTGAATGCAAAGTAAGCACGTTCTGTATCTAATTCTGAAAGCATGTTGCTTCACAACAAATCAAGAAATGCTGAAAGGCTGGATTGGACAGAGACTACGAGAACCAAAACGTTGAAGACTGTAGGACAAACGAAACAATTTCGAACTGCCAAATCATATGTGTGTATTTATATATATATATATATATGCATTTATGTATAGACTACATATTCATATGTATGTATACATATATACAACTCAAAATTGTATGAAAAGTATGGGCGGCCACACAGCTGACCTGTACGTCAGGCGCAATCTCTTCCTGCAATGCAAGCCTTGGCGAACTCGTATTCAAGAAGAGAGTTCCAATTGTTCCAATGAAAAACAGCCAAATGAAGAACGATGAAAACCTGTGGGAAGCGTGGAGGATGTGGAGGAAACATTGCCAACGTAGCCAAGTTACAGCTCTGAACTGCCAGGAAGCACCTTTCAAAGGCCACTGCTTGCAGCACTGGAGAGCCAGAAAAATACGGAGAAACTGCTCCCTGTTTCCGTCGACGTCCGCACGAGTTCGTCCCACTCGAGTCAATCTGCACCCTTTGCCGTGCCCTATGCTGCGCCTGTAGTGCAGAATCCAGGTGACGCTGAGCCTCAGCTACAGATGTCAAGGCCTAGCCTTGTCGTAGTTCGACGTTTCTCCGTTTCTCCGTTTCTCCGTTTCTGGCTAAGTGTGCTAAGTGCGCCATGGTGCGCCCCTAACTTAGTCCCGTGCAGCAACTGGATTGCCTTCCTTCCAAAACGCCTTGACCAGCAAGAACCAACCTGGGATTCGGGGAGACTTTGCAAAGAGTTTCCAACCTGTCCTGCATACTCTGCTGGGTTGCGTATGACTTGCACATGTGAGGTCCTGACCTTTCATGAAGTCGGGCTTCATTTCAATGACAGCTCCTGCGTCCTGTGCACATGTAAGGTTTGCTTAAACCAAGGTCTTTCAAGATGTGCGAGATGAATTTGCCAAAGCTTTTGATTTGAGCATTAGTCAGGCCTCTTTGCATCTATTCCAGTCCTGGACAAGCGGCGACTGTCAAAGTGAATGGGTGGTGCAGTTCATGCAAAGCCAAATCGGCTCTCAGAAATTGATCCTTCAAAGCACTGTAGCACAAAGCACGGTTGCTGCGGATGCGATGGTCCTGGAAAGAGCAGCTACATTTCGGAGCGAAAAACATACCATTACTAGAAGAAAATGTTCTTTTCCACGAGTGCGCAATCAGTGAATCAGTATGTTTTCTGCTGTTGCATTCACTCTGTCACTTGTCTTAACCTGCTTTGAGAGAAAAGCCCAGACTCAAACTTCAAACTGCTGAAATTGATCCACCCCTGATGGCAAGCAGCATCAAAACCACAAGGAAACTATGATTCTGAAAGGCAATACATCTTTGATGATTTTCTGCATTCCAGTTATTTCCAGTTCATTTTACCTGCTTCCTCGAAAACTCACACCTGCTGTCCAGCTTTGGGAGGTACCATTTGCTCAACATATCTGAGATGGACTTCGTAAAAAGTCAGCGTCAGGCGGTCCATCGGTGCCAAGTCGATGCCCTCTGAGTATTTCTCAATGGCTGCCTGCTGTGCAGTCTCAAAATTGAAAAGACAGCACAGTCGATAACGTGCAATCTACTCGTGGATCGATTTGTATATGTATATAATTTCTATGATGGTATACAGCAATATAGAGTGCACATACATTTCATGCACGTTTAGCATATCTGCGTCAGCGATTTTAGCTGCACTAACAAAGCCTGATACCGTGTCAAAGATGCTGTTGCAGCTGACAAGCCTTGGGTAGAGAGTCAAGACAGGTCTCAGAAATCTCCCTCTATCGGCCACTGCCACTCATTGCCACTGCGACGTAGAAATCTCAGTTGTCACATGTTCATTTCATGTTCATCATTTTCTCAGTCCGGGACTGTCTGGGCCAGATGTTTTTGCCAGTGCCTGGACACGAGCTGGATCAGACTTGATTTATCTTGATATACTTAATGCCAGTGCCCACGCAAGCCAAGCCCTCTGCCTGCGCTTCTTTGTACAGTTCATTGCCCTCGCGCCGGCGAGCCTCAAGTTCAGAGCGGCACACCTGTTTCTCCTGACTACCACGGTGCTATCACCTGTTTTGGTACACCTGTTTCTCCTGACTACCACGGTGCTACCACGTCATTAGACACGAGTGGGAGTTTCCTGTACCCGTTGATTTCACAGATGTTTTCACCCATCGATGTCATGACCCCCATTGTGCGGGAGTCTGAATGCTTAGCCAGAAGCCCAGCGAGT
Source organism: Symbiodinium kawagutii (assembly GCA_009767595.1). NCBI lineage: Eukaryota > Dinophyceae > Suessiales > Symbiodiniaceae > Symbiodinium > Symbiodinium kawagutii. The sequence continues at coordinate 218,874 of VSDK01021883.1, forward strand.
TGTTAACTAAACATTTTCGTCCGTCATCTTGGGTGAGTTTGTATTGTAGGTATACTTTTATGTGATTGTTTCACCAGTTGACTTGTCACGCTGAAAATGTGCCGAATCCAATTTATCGTGTCTCACAATTTCTGGAAGTTTTCCTTTAATTTCAGTGGCAATCCCCAAGGGATAGTGGCAACGTTGCCCTCCAAGTCTTGACAAGAAATGGTGAAGTTCTGAGTTTGATCTACTGTGATCTACTTGACTTGAGACTTCACATCCGCATCTACTTGATCTACTGAAGTTCTACTTACTACAGTACATTAATTCTTTTCAAGAATCTAAGACTTGGATGGAAAAGTCTGCCGCAACATGCAGGTATGTCTCTTTCCTGGGCATTTAGTATATTTTTAATGGGATGTATTTTGACATCGGCCTTGGGGGTCTCTTATGATTGTTGAAATTGCCATGACGAACTCTGTGCCTTCCTTCTGTCCCCCATTTCCTTTTGCCCTGCCTCTGCAACCTCAGCGGCTAGGTCTTGATTCCTTCGAACGTTGACTCAATTAGACAAGGACAGGTGTAGAAGTGATGCGTAGCAAATATTGTCCCATTTCTGTGGAAGGAAACCCAGCAATCCCTGACCAAGAATGTCCTTTTCTTGTTCCAAACCGCGTCATACGCCTCACGCTTGTCCGTGTCCTGTTCCAAAAGCAAGGCCGCAGAATGCAGAATACACTTACACTATCTTACAACATCTTACAACATCTTACACTACCTTACACTTAAGCTGAAGAATGATTTTGAATGTCCAAGGTCAAGTCCTGAAGAATAGACCAGGCGTCCAGAACAGCTTGCGTGACCTGAGCCGGAGTGGACAGGAAACTCTAAAAAGTCACCGTAAGCCACTGTTGTAAGACGTTTGGAGTCACCGTTGTCTGACGTCCATGGGGCACTCTCATGCGACATGAGACTCTTGGAAGACACTCGTGTAATTAAGACTCCTGTTGGACACACTTGAAGGACAGGAGTCTTACATGAGTTTGTAAGATATCCTTGTTGGACATTGCAGGACAGATGTCACGTACCCGGAAAGCGGAAGTCACTTCGACGCAAGTGTCGAGAAGATTGGAAAACACAACAGAAGCAGCGCAGGAGCCAAGACACAAGCAGCGACTTAGTTTCACTTTATCTGTAAATGCACCAGGTGATTTGCCAAAACTAAAGAGATCTGGCGTCTCAGAATGAAACACAACAGAATGAAGTGCACAAACCCAAAACAGAAGTTGCATTGACACAGCTCCAACTCGTGCAGAGCGCAGAGCCTGCTCAGAATAAACAGTGCTCCGAACCACATCTGCCACACGTGTGAGACACACCCACAATGCACTGCCACGAACAGTTCAAGCCTGAGTTCCAGCTCCACCCCCACACCAACAACCTCTAGTGACTCTCGTATGGGAACCCACAACCTCTATGCAAGAACCGCTTCCACGCTGATCGCTTCCAAGCAGCTCGGGCACCTGTCTCTCCTCTGCTTTCAGGCCGTTTGTCGGGATGAAACTCGCGAAGCTTCTCATGGTAGGCCTTCGCAGATGAAACATGGTGAAACTCACTTTGCAACGGTAGCTAGGACAAGTTTCATGATTGTGGCTGCCCAGTGGACATCAGTGGACACTGTCTGCAAGGACTTCACATGAGTCAAACTCTGCAAATTACCGGACTACCTCTAATCGTTGCATCCAGGCAGATTATATAAGTGTCACTAAAAAACTTGAAATTAAATGTCACAAACGTCACTTAATTTTGCATCCATGCTTTGAAGCAAAATTGAAGCATCGACTGCAGCTGATCGGTTCTAGTCTTGGTCAACGCACCCGCTTCAACTCCGCCGGTGAAGCTGTTGGCTCACATCCCAGTACCTGAGAGATGAGGAAGTCAGCAGCGCAAACTGTGAAGATTGTGCCAAGAATTGATGAAAAGGATCAAGGGTATCAGCGGCCTCGTAGTGGTCGACAAATGCTGACATGGGCAGCAAGCATGGGCTATTGGGCTTTTCTGAATGTCAGCAACTGAAATAGACTGTATGAATTCGGTTGTTTGGTGTCATGCGCACCTGGCATTCGACATGAACCGAAATGACATATCCAAACACTTGCTTCATTGCTTGACTTCCAAAAAGATGCTGAGCGCAGTGAGCTCCAGGGAGCTTTTCTCGTTGCCGAAGCAAGCTCTTTTAACATGTCCGAGAGAGAAAACAAGGATTTTCAACATGCCTATTTCATGATTGGTCACTATGTCAACGCCACAAGCCTTGAGCGTTTGGCTTTAAAACAGCTGAGCAAAAAAGGTTCAGACTGTCCAAATTCTTGACATGTTCTGTGTTGTGATTGGAGATATTTGGAGGTTGAAGATATTGCAAGACGCAAACATGGTCAAGCTCTGTCACCTTGAGATGCCCTTTGAATGCAGCCCAATGTAGAGGACTGTGTTTCTTTCTGACCTTGGCAAAAGAGACTAGCAAACATTGGCAAAAACATTAGCAAACCATCCAGAGGAGTAAAGCCATCAGTCTCACAGTAAGGGGCAAACTTTCGTGTTCTCATCATACTTGTACACCTGAGTATCAATCATATTGATCTTTGGCTATGCATATTTCAAAGCAAATTTCCCAAAATCTCGTGTGCGTGTGTTCAGAAATCAAGACTCGGTGCACCTCGGCTGCATTGTGTTTTATCAGGAGCCTTGTTAAGTCCTACCAAAGGCCCAACTCTTGGAATGCGGAAACGTCGCTCTTGAGATTATTCTCAGGTACAACGTGTTTGAACTGGGGCGACAAATCTTTCATGGTCAAATCGTCCTCGTTTCCGTGCGATGCCGCCCAAATCAAAGGACTCCATCTTGGATCGATTGCAAATTGTAGATCCAAACTGCAAAATTCATTGAATCCAAGTCAATGTTTGATTGGATCTTGAGTGCTTCTCCAAGAACTGTTTGTGAGACAGTGTCACTGCTCTTGGGAAGCCAGCTGCCGTTGATCTTCACAACAGGGATTCGCACCCTGCATGCCACAAGGAATCGAGTTTGTATGAGAAATCACATGAGTGCCAAAATTTTGTATGTTGCCCATGGCCTGTTCGGAACGGACTCATGAAATCATGGATGTCTGTGACAACCTGCTTGATTTTTTGTCCGGCTAGCTTTGACCACCCTTCAAGTCAGATGCTTGGTGAGACAACAACACCTGTTTTGCACATTAAACTCTTCTCTGCAGTTCTAAGATAAGCCCGAGGACCCTTGTATGCATCACACAGCACGCGACAGTCAAGCCTGCTCGATCAGTTTTTTTGCAGCCTCTGTGTCATTCCTCACATCAAACTCTGACAAGGGAGGAATATGAACTTGACAAGTTCCTTCAAGTTCCTTCAACGCATCTCGAAGTCAAGTTTGGTGCCTCATGCAAGCGGCCAGCAGATCAGGATCCAGGGTGCCGTCCTTGGCCAAGAAAATTTCAGAATGCAGCATTTGGAGCAAAGAATTGCGTGGCTACGCGCGTGCAACGTGTAAGAGGAATCTGGTGGGTCGCTAGAAGCAGAGAAACACACAAAAAAGCAACGCAAATTGGCCACAGTTGATGAGATCTTCTCGCATCTGCTCACTTGCGAGAAATCAGAAGGTACCAACCAATGTGAAAGCGATCTCAGAAATTGTTGGAAACAAAAGTACATTGAACTGCTTGCACCCAGGCACCGCTTGTTCGCCTTCAGCCTCTTCATCTTCGGCATCCACCCGGGGTTCCTATTTGGCTTCAGGGATTGAATGTCGGCAGCAATCTATATCGCGCTTTGGGTGTGACAGCTATGCGTCCTGCACTATCTACACATCATCTTTCAGTGCGATATTCTACATTTCTCCACAGTTTCGAGCAGTGACCATTGTCGAAACAAAGGAAGTTCGTGGAAGGAATGGCTTAGTTATCAGTTCCTCACAAGAAAGAACTAAGCACGTCTTGGACTTGGCCTCTGTGGCCATTGCAGAGGCTTCTCAGCTGACCTCCTGAGCAAACTCAAAGCCCTTCAATAAAAAATAAGGAAAGGAAGGAAAAGGAAGGTAAAGGAAAGGAAAGGAAAGGACTTGGCGACACAAACAGAAGGACTTCCAGTAAGCGCTGCCCTGAAATTACCTCAGTTATTCAGAACATGCTTCTCCACCGCCTCCAGAATCATCTAGAAGATGCCTGAAGCCAACAAACTTTGCAAGAAATGATACAATGGCCTTGAACATGGTGGTGGGAACATGTTGAACAGCTCACCAAAGATGAGCAAATGCTGTACTCACCCGTCAAGTCAAGTTGTGCTTGGCATGAAGGAAATGCAACAAAAATGTCCTTACATTCCTTACCAAGCAAGAAGTCTTCTCAGAACTGCGAAGATAACTCTAGAGACTTGCTGTTCCAGTGCTCTTGCAGTCTGATGATCAGACCTTTGGGCAGGAGGGCAGCAAAAGGCTGCACTTGAGCAAAATGGAATTGCAGAATGCAAAGGCATTCGAATCCAACATGCCAATCCACAATTCCTCGTATAATGTTTATCTCATTGTCAGTTCGACGATTTCATGCTGCTGAATGTCCTATATTGGATTCAGCCAAGCTTCCAGGACTCCAGCAAATGTTTGATGCCTTTCGCATGCTAAACATGCTGGCTTGGTGAAACCGCGAGCACGTCGCGAACTCTTCACATTCCCTCAGGCTAGTCACTATCGCTTTCAGCCTCCCGTCTCAGTTTTTCAGCAACCTGAATCAGGAATGCCGGTCGATGCTAGTTGCAAATCTGCAAAAGACTGCAGTTCATTACTAGAGCTGCAAAAGCCTCGTGCTCCAGCTTCATCTCCTGGAGAAAGACTTCTTTCATCAGACTGGATGACCATCTCGACAGAAAAATAGGTCCATATGGGAATCAAAGGGATGAGATGGTGAGAAGATGATGAGATGATGAAGAGATGATGAGATGATCATGATGATGAGATGATCATGATGATGAGATCGGAATGGATTTCAGGGGATAAGAGGTTATGAGCCAAATGAGAGCATGGTGAATGTCAAGGAAACAGTACAATAGTCCACCCATCTCTTGGGGCTCTCCTGGTACTCCAGGAAAGTCAGATGCTTTGGAGGCGGGTTGGCAGTGAAGTTTCTTGTGCCTCGAAAGCTAATAATCTGAAATCAGCTCAGTATCGCGATTGGGCTGACGGCGCGTGGGTTGGGATAGCATGGTACTAATTTCTGGAACTTGGCCCGCGACTTGGCTGCATCAAGGGATCTATGGCAGGCTGCTTGGCTCCTAAAAAAAGCACACTTTTAGCACACTCAATCGCCACCTTTGTCTTGTCGCGTTTCCTTTCCTCTTAGGCATCACCTAGACTTGACAGCCACAGACAATCCGAGCAAAATCTAAATCTGAGTCTAACCAGAAAAATGGAAGCGTGTAGTCTTTTGCAATGCGCAGTTCTGTATACAACTGTTGCATCTGCTTGATGGCAATGTCCTGGCTGACCTGGGAGCGGATTCTGTCCTGCAACGCGGTGACTTCGTCGCACGGAAACTTCCCCTTTGGAGAAAAAGCGAATTCCACCTTTGTACAGATGGTATTTCAAGGTATTTCAATGTATTTCAATGTATTTCCCCTTCACACCAGTTGATATCAGTTGTGCTACCAGTTGTATCTTCGAACTCCAACTTTGGATAAAGCGAATTCTCTTCGCAGTCCAGGTGGTATATGTGGCATGCCAGGTGCAGCCCCAGGAGGTCCAATGCCAGGGCCTCGGGTTCTGGTGACTTCGGACTCACAAAAATATGAAGCACAAAAATATGTTCAAGTAAGCATCATATAAGCGCAAAAAAATACCAAAAATATCACTTAAATGACTCAGACGAACCCACAAAACATATCAAAACATTGTATCGAAGAGTGTAAGTCTTTTTCACTCCCTTGACTTATTGACTCCACTCTCCTTACTTCACTCCACTCAACGGACTTGACTCTGGGTATCTCTGGGTCATCTTGCCAGACATTCCAGGCTGTTGGAACTTCTTCTCAGTGCCGACCAGATAGCCTTAACACGTTGGAGTAGACATTAGAAGACCAAAAGTCAACCCAGAACCATACTTCTTCGTTACTTCTTCGTTATTTCATGATACTTCGTCTCGCCACTGGAGAGGTTGAGCCTGGAGGTAGAGGTGGCATTCCAGACATATGCCCTGGAACCGGTGGTGGCTGCGCACTCACATTGAAGGCGCCTGAACGATGAACAGGAGGGCTGTCGGCATGCCACCCGACATGCAAAAACAAGAAGCAAAAAAAAACTGGCCTGTGCCCAATCCAGCATTGGCCATGCCGGGTATCTGCATGTTTGGCATACCGGGCACCATCTGCCAACAGCTGCTGATGCAAGGCTCAACACTCAGCTAACGCGTTGATAATATTGATATAATTATGGGCCCAATCTCCGGAAGTCTTTAGGACAATCCAAGAGCAATGCCACCTGTTCATAGAATAGCTTCCGACGTAAGCTTTGATGATGTGATGTGCGTCCACAAATTTAGGCTGACAAGGAGAAAACTGCCACCAAAATGGCCTCTACCTAAAGCCTGCTCCTACTTTTCTTCCTGCTAAACGCGGCTATTGAAGCTTCTCCACCTTCTCCGATTTCAACCAGTGCAACAGCACCAGAAACAGCTGTAGCAGCAGCGACGAGTTAGTAGAAAATCGAAAATGACAATGACACAGGTAAAAACAAGTAGAAACTAGTGTGTTTTCATTGATGGATGGCACACTGGTTTTGTTGATAGTGAAGCCTACCACACTGATACTAGTGGTAATGATGATCGTGACAAAAATGGTGATGTGGAGCTGATGATCATTAGTCTCAAAATCATCGATAAGATCATAAATCATGACTTATTGAAACTTATTGCGTTTGGAAGTTCTTGTGCAAAGTAAATGCACCTGCTGAGCGTGTCTTGGAGGTCCAAGAATCGGTCGTGCCCGGTTGGAACCAGGAGCTTTGGCCTGTGCTATGCTTGGACTGAGTGGAAGATGTAGAAAGCAAGAAACTCATTTTACAACACATTTTGCAATGCCCAAATACGCCAAAACTACATGCAAAACCGAATTTGACTTGAACACTTCGAATCACTTCACATCACTGCGCAACACTTTGCATTATTTCGTATCACTTTGCGCTGCCTTCGGCCTTGCTCTGGAAGCTTTCTTCTTCCCAGCATCTTCCTGCGTGGAAGAAAATACATGCAGAAATCTTGCGCAGAACTCGTACGCTGCAAAGTACCGGAAAGTCACATCAACGTATCTCCATCGAGTATGACCCCCATCAACAAGGTGTGGTATTGAAATGAACATCACACTATCACACAAATGAAAATTAGAAGCAAGTGTCAAAGCACAAGATGTATGATGACAAATAGCGACAAAAGCTGTTCAGTGAACACACAAGCATGCCAATCCACTGCAAAATGTAAGGATTCAAAGGAGGTGTACCCTCTGGTAAACCTGGTGGATTCTCCACTTCCAGCTTCGGCCAAAGTGTATCTCTAAGACACACAGAAGAGTGCTTTCTATATATATATACATATATATATACATACATATATATATATACACAAGTATAATTGTTTTAGACACATGTTGTTTAGAACATGCGTTCGTTCCAGAGATGACTGTGCGGCGAAGGCCTTCTTGATCCTTGCCTGCATGAAGCTTGCCGCGCCCTGCAACAAGGACAAACGGTTGGACAGCACTGCAACAACGAAGCGGCAAGGATACAGATGCAAAAGCGCACGCCTTCACAAGAAGGCCCAGTTGTTGCGGTGGAGCTTCCAGCCTTGCCAAAGACAGATCTCCAATGATCTCAATAATTTTGTGGCATCTCGATTCTCCAGTCCCAAGATGTCGCTTCTGTGTCAGAACTGCAATGAGGTTCTTTGAAGCCGGGGCCTTGGAATCTCTTCTTCCCTTAGAACACAAAGGGATCACAAGGGAGGAATCTCAAACTGCAAGGCGATATCCGCACAACTAACTCACCTCTTCTCAGAGTGCCCAACTCTTCATCCTTCTCTTCTTTGGCATCCTCAGAAATTCGAGAATACCAATTGACACGCCGTACCCCGTATCCTCTCCTTTCCTGATCGTATCCCCTTGCTATCCCAAGATTGCTATCCCTTTGTTATGTTCATCTTATATATATATATACAATTATATATATATACATACAATTATATATATATAGATTTTTATGTATACCTTATCTTGTGTTCTTGTTCTCTTCACAAGAGAAACCTCTCATGTTGAAAAGTTGGGCGCACCTCGTCCTCCGGTTCTGGTGCCATGGTTTGCATCTCGGCCAATACGGAGCTCTTGGGCGCAAAGAGCATTCGAAAGTCCTCAAAGAAAACACCATCTCTTTACATATCTGACATATCTCCTTACATATCTTCCAAATATCTTTCAATTATCTTCCAATTATCTTCCAAATGTATCTTCCAAAGATCTTCCAAATTTATCTTCTTCTGTTTACAAAGGCTTAAATGTCTCGGATCTGGATCTGTTGTTTCGGCTTTCTGTCTGGTTTGTGATACCTGTGCCGCTTGTCAGGCTACATCAATCCACCACAACCATGCAAGTCAAAGTGCTAGGGATGCCACTGGTGCACTCAGTTTCTGCTCAAAGTGTTGTTGATCCAGAAAAAAAACGGTTGCCATTTTGCAGTCATGAAATGTGCCCCGGTCTAGACCTCAAAGGCAGCTTGTCCGTCCCCTTCACCACCAATCATGGCCAACCTCGGACTGCAAACTACATGCACAGTGCAATCAGTGCATATGCACAAGCACTGAAGAGGACTCTCAAAAAGACATCACAGCTCGTGTGAGAAACCAGAAATGCCAGGCAGTTATTGCAGGGTCTGTTTCCGTCTGCATCTGTCAGAGATAAGGGGTGCATGTTGCTTGCATTGCTTGCGTTGCTTGCAATATGGTGGCCCTCATTTCCCAAGTAACATTTCATCCAGCTCGGCATCGGTGGGTTCCTCACGCTCGCAGTTTCATGCAGTTTCATGCAGCTTCATGCAGTTTCGGTGCGTTTAGCTGAGCACCAAAATCAAGTAAAAAGATCTTCAAACATTTTTAGAACATGTAAACAAATGCAAAAAGACAGGCTTTAGACCTCCCCAAGGAGTTCCCCTCTTAGTACCTTCCCATGCAGGAGCTCCTCACCAAGCACTGTCAGGAGGTATCGCAGCTCGCTCACTCCAACGAAACCGTTTCCATCGAAATCGATCTGCATGAAGGCCTTCAGGAGCAAAAGGCAAAAGTGTTGGTAGTTCAATGTATTCCATCTAATTCTTTCCTGATTATTCATGATGTAATGGTCAACATTTTTTGCTGCAACTGACCAGGGTAATGGTGTGGTCCCTCATTGTCGAATCTGGGCAATTTCGGACTATAACCCCTCGGCTGCTGAATTCTCAAGGAAGCTGCCTCCCTCACATGCGACTCTCGCACTCCTGGACCGCTTTTGACTCAACGAGCGCTGATGAGTGGAATGCTTCCAGCGAGTGTGACACTCATCGCTCCTGGAAGTCCAGGGACCTCGTCGTCCTCTGCGAGTCAGCAAACAGATTTCGTACAGTGTATAAATACAAAAACAAATACATTATATATATATACACATATATTTATTTATCTATCTATTTATATATATATATATAGAGTGTATCATGAACAATAGAGTTTTCAAATATTTCAAAAATAGTCACATATGCACATCTTTATACTTCACATATTCTTCTTCATATTGCTGTCGGCACTTCCTTTGCATTTGAATAAAGCCAACACAGCTCCTGAAGAGGTAGAGCTACTTCAGGAACTCCTACCACTTGAACCTCCAGCTGTGGACCATTTCGAGTGCTTTTGCAGAGCAGTAGCCTTTGCCATCCCACGCTTTGAGCTCTGTGCCTTTCCTTTGCTGGTGGTTCTTCTTCGCAAATCCAGGCTTTTGCTCTGGTCCCCTGAAGTTTTCATCTCCCAGGTAGCAAAAGGAACATGGAAACTTATGGAACTGGAACATGCAACTGCTGAGAGAGGTCACTGACATGTTATCGAAGACACCAGAAGCTAGACAGCAATCGGGCATGGTGCAGCTAGGATGCTCGATCGACTACTGCTCGGGCTATCTTCCTGGGAAAATCAAGTGCCCTCGCTGTGATGAAAAGGAAGACTAGCAGCTACCACAACAACTCTCTACTGGGCCTACTCCTTCTTCGTTTCTGAGAAATGACGAAGAGTTTCAGCGCACAAAGTGCAGCATTGCAACGGTTGCACTGAAGGCACTGGCCTTGTCTACCAGCTGCTTGCTATTGCTCCTCTGGCTCCGCTTGCTGGTACTTCGGAAGTCTGCCTTGGACAGCAACCATTGGAAGGACCAAAGAAGGATGAAGCACCAAAGAGTTTGCAAAAAAATGTCAAATTGGAAAATAATTCAGAGTGAGTGGCAAAGAACAATATTCCAACTAATTTAATCATGTCTTTCTATGTCTTTCCATGTCTTTCTAAAGTATCAAGTTTGTATTGAAATCTCGAACTTCCAAAGTGCCTCTGGTGGAGCTGGAGGGATCAAAGGTAGGTGAGCTAAGGCCTGAAGCATCACTTGAACCGGTCACAACACGAATACTACAAGAAATGGATCTCTAAAAATATTCATATTCAAAAAGAACAAATATATATATATATATAGATAGATAAGAATTAAAAAGACACTTGTATAGAAATAGAAATTGAATAAGTCTCAAGTGACAAAAGTTAGACTGCCTCAGACTTTGGAAATGCCACACGCCTAGCCAACAGCTGCCGGAAGAGTGATGCAAGCGGTTCATGCACTGTCCAAGTTCTTTTCAGTCACTCATTACAGCTTCAACGTGTGATGCCAGTTTTTGTTGCTAAAGAACGGTTGCCCGACAACATGACATATGTGAGCTGCGATTCCCTTTTGACAGATGTTCATTTGAAATGGATGACGCTGAGGCTGCCTATCTGCGGCAAGTGCTTTCAGACCTCGAGCAGTGGATGGTGTTGCCTCGTCGTAAATGAACGACAAAATCTGCTGACTTGGCCAAAGTCTGCCTCCACAAAAAGGGTGACCTGTGAAGGTCATCTCCCGCCTCACCCTCGTCATCTGGCGGTGGTTCTGGCGATCGCAAAGAACATCAAATGTGACGTGAGAATGGGATGCAAAAATGCAAAGCCGTTGCAGAAAACGAACAAAGTTATAGGGAAATTGTTTAAAGTTGAAAGTCTTCATCTCAGATTGAGCATGCCCAATCATATACGAACTAGATCTACTGCCAGGCAAAGTATGGCATGCACTTTCAGTCCCTTTTGGAACGACAAATGTGTTTGTGCCGATGAACACGTAGCGGAACAAAGGTGGGTGCCAGGAGGACCCTTTGCTTGTGGTTTTTGTGCGGTATCAACGGCCGATTGAACACGATGCCATGCCTTTTGTCCCAAGGTATTTTTTGCGCTGGAATCTGGCATGTCTTGAGAATTGTTTGTCGACTTTTGGTCATGGTTCCAACCGGTGGCACTATGAAATTGGGACTCGGGAGGTGAATCCCAATTGGTTTGCTACACAAATAAAAAGTTCTTCCTTCACTGAGAATGGTATCACATCTCCTTGTGTAAAGCGTCCATGCAGTCCATTGTCGCGGGTACCCAAACAATCCTTTGCCCCATACTAAGGATTTCTCAGATGGGTTCGTGGCTGACTTTTTGACCTGGTCATCATTCTCAAGCATCCGTATAATCAATCAAGGACTCCATGCTACCAGTGGCTGACTGCTTCTCGAACTGGTATCTTGGTTTCTTGGTGGAGAGCATTTGCTGAATGATTAGAGCATGAAGGATGACAGATGCCAAGGTAGCTGAATCAGGCAGACCAGTCACTTACAACTACCGATGGTTCTGACAGGGTACTTGCATCTATCTTCATTCATCGCTGTCACTTGCGTCTTTGAAAATTTGCCTGCACCAAAAGCTTTCCAAGGTCATGATGGATGTGGAAGGTCGAGTGGTTGGCTTGGAGAATGGCAGGTTGCGAGGGCAGGAGGTGGGGGAAGCCGAAAGGGCAGTGGTGATCGAATGGCGCTGCTGTTTTGCGTTCACCAAAATCTTCTCAGGTTGGTGCACTGCTTCTTCTTTGACAAGAAAGGGGGCAGTAATGACAAAGAAGGCAGTGAGGCAGCCAGAGTCTAGGAAGGAAACCTCCGGTTCCAACAGTTCCAACCCTTCTGTGCAACAAGCTTCGCTCTCTAACATGCCATCGTTCCTGGTGAAAAGCAAAGCTCAACACAGCCAAACCAGTACCATCCATTACCATCCATTACCACCCATTACCATCCATTACCATTACGAGTACCTAGATCTCGTAGTCATTCATATGAAATTACTTCCAAGCAGAGATAAATCCACCCACCCAGCGTCTCGCCATTGGGGCGAAGCTGGGCATCGGCAGTTCGTGGTGTCTTGGCTACGTTTCCCTTGCATCCCAACACATGGTGTTTTACCCATTGCAAGGCATTTCAAGAATTTTCAATGTATGTATTAGTTTCACAGAATGGCGCAGCCAAGGCCTCTCGCTCCCACAAGAATTGGCATTTGTGCACTTCATTGCACTAAGACAGAACCCAGCGCAGCATCTCAGTGATGCTGAAACTTGACTTGCAAATTCCATGCAGAAAAATGGAATGTATGTGTGCGTGTGTGTGTGTGTGTTGCATCTACACAATTTCAAGCTTGTTCAAGCACAATTGTTCACCCCACCACTTTTCAAAGTACTTCTATGGCAGTTGCCGGTAGGACTGGATATGCTACTATTAACCTTTCTATGTGGTATATGATATATGAGATGCTGCTAGATGCTGTTGGTACTCGTACAAATCAGCGTAAGATTAAAACACTACCTTCAATTTCCAACGACTTGAGCCAGTGGCAAGAAGCAAGCCTGAACTAAGAGGATGCTGATGGGCACCACCATCTTGCTGGGACACTGTACTAAAGGCTCCAGCCGCAAAAACGGCTGATCTTAAAAATGGGACTAGACAAGTGACTACAAAAGATTCGCAAAACTAGAAGCACGGTCCTAGAATCCTAGAATCCGCTGCCCGAGCAACTTGAAGATGCTTCTACCTTCAAGTACAGCAACACCACCCTGCACAGCTTGAGTACTTTTTCCACTTCCCAGTTACCGACTGAACACATTGACAAAGCTTCGCCATTGCCCCATGCGCCGAGAGGGCTGATCCTTGCATCCAAATCGTGCAAGCAGATGTGAAAATAGCATCCAAATTGTATCAAATTGCCAAACATTCAAAGACCATCGAAATTGAAAATAGATGATTCTGCTGAAATTCTGCTTGTTGTGCATTAGAATTTGGAACTTCTGCAAGCCCAGTCTCGGTCAGAGGCCGCCCAGGACGTACCATGCGGGTTTCCGTTACAGTCGCTGCCTGTGGAAAGAGATTAGCTCTGTGCAGAACCCGTTCCAAAGCGCGCACTGTGAACAACGGCAGTGGCACACGGCACCAGCACCCTGCACAACAGCAACGTGTAACCTGGTGGCACCCTGGTTTGCAAGGGCGGGCATATCTTCCAGTACTTTGAAGCGCCCAATAGCTTCCCTATTCGGGAACAGCACACAGTCCAATCCAAGGGAACAGCGAAGGAACAGGTAACATACAGATGTAACATACAAATGCATCCATGTCACACAGATGTCATCTCTTCCGTGCGCCTGAATGGCAGCATCACTTCCGTATCTCGCTTGCAATGCTTTTCTTGAAGCCAAAACCCATGTGAAAGCCTGCGAGCAACCACAAACACTGAAGCCGTTTCAGGAACCTGTCCTGGAATGCCTCTACTGCTGGGTAGCAATTTTGCAAGGAGAAAGCAGAACCAATTTGCACTGCTTGACTCTGCTTGACACTGTTCACTTCAATTTGACTTCAACATGGAAGCAGAGCCTGCAGCAGCGCCAATGCAGAGGCAAAAAATGGGTTGAGTTCTGTCCCGAAGGTAACAGCCGCAGAGACTGCAATTGTTGCTGCCTCAATTAAGGCATAGCTAAAGGACATGTTTGAACTCGAGGAACGATGACATACGATGACTATGAGTGTTGTGAGGCCACGACAGTGGCCACCGGCAACAAAGCGCTTTGCTGCTCTGCCTTGCATCCGCACTCAGGGTTTACTCATTACTCAATGCTCTAGGCACATCATCTCTGCTCTGAACCAGCGTAGGCGCAAAACAAAGGAGGCTTGTTCTTAGTCTATTAGCATTCTCTTGACAAATGGGGTGAAGGCATGAAGTTCTGAAGTCTGTGGAACGAGTTCACTTCTGAAGTTGCATTAGATCATTGCCAACGTAAGTCTGAGAGGAGAATTTCTTGTTGGGAACATGTGTACAATCCATCACAATCCGGCATCAGATGACATTGAGAAGAGATGCCAAGGGGGAGATGACAGTGAGAAGAGATGCAGAGAGAGAGAGAGAGACAGAGAGATTGAGAAGAGATGCCAACAGAGAGCTGACATCGAAAAAAATGCCCAGAGAGCAATGACATTGAGAAGAGATGCCAACAGAGAGCTGACATGGAAAAAGGTGTCCAGAGAGCAATGACTTCGAGCAAAGATGCCAAGAGAGAGCGGACACTAAGAAGGGATGCCAAGAGAGAGCTGATCCTGAGCATAGACTAGAGAGCAGCTGAGATTGAGAAGAGATGCCAAGATGTTCGCTTGCGCGCAGGTGCAAATTTTGATTTCGCTCGTGCAACCATACCTAGGAAATCACTTAGGGTTGATTTTTGCAAAACTCGGGCTGATTTTCAAAAATGCTTCCACAAACTCGGACAAAAAATCACACGATTCGGGGAAAAATCGCGAAACTGATTTTTTGAATGTTTTTTTCATGTTTTTTGTTGACTTTTTCGGGCTGATTTTATTTTCAGGCTGAATTTTGTGGTTCGGGCTGAATTTTTAGACTGAATGCATTCAGACCTCTCTTATGGCCTGAGGATTTCGTAGGTATGCACCCTTGGTGCGTGTCGGATTGCTCTCATCTGCAAGCTGTACTCATGTTGATGTCACTCGTGCAACCCTTGTGGGACTTTCTGCCATCTACAAATTTCATTAATCTCATTGGGAAAGCTGGAAAAAAGAATCTCTTCTCTACATTTCTTTGCCCTCTAAGGAATCGTTTAGATCTGCAATGATCTGCATGCGCAAGTCCTTACATGCTGAGCAATGTCAAACGAGAGAGGTCCGAAGACATGATGCTGACAAGGTCACACCAGAGATGACGCTGAGAGGAGATGTCATGAGACAGCTGGCAACGAACCGTGATGTCAAGATACAGTATATTTCTCATACATATGATGTACAATGAGAAGAGCTCTAAGGACAGGGATGACACTGAAGAGATGGATCGATGGATTCGAGGGCAGTCCATAGGCACTTGCTCTTCTTGAATTATAGTCACTAAGCTCTTGGAAGTTTCCGCCCCCAGCTTGCCCTGGTACCTGAATATCCACTTATCTAATTGTGTATCAATGTATGTATCTACGTATGTGTGATTATGTGTGTATGTATGTACGCGTACGTGTGTCATCTTTGTCTCCCTTGTTGTCCCATGAAATCTGCCTCATTTGCCAATGTGTCTGTGAGCGCAAAGGCAAGGCGGCGGCTTGCAATGAGCAGTTCCTCGCACATGACGGCACTTCGCAGTCACTCCAATACAAAAAAAAGCATCCAACAGCATCCAACAGCTACCTTGGAACTGCTCATGAACTCAAATCTGGAACATGTAGCACGGTGTAGAAGATTTGTCATCACGGTCCGCGCGGAAAAGAGAACGCTCCGCCAAGAACAGCATCCCAGCGACCTTTGTTCTTCAGAGCTGAGCTTTGACTTTGCATTTCCCGTCTCCACTAAGGTTTGATCAAAGTCAACTGCTGGGCTTCCAGGGCCGCCACAACAAAGCTGCTTCCCGCTGTCGATGCAACAGCCCGGTGCTCAAACGGCCTCCCACTCTGAGAGGCCACAAGTCCCTCTGGGGGGTCACTGGGCGGTCACTGGGCGGTCCTGTTTGAAGGGAAGAATCCAAGCAGCAAGCCAGGTAGGGCCGCAAGCACAGGTAACCTACCAGTTCCCACACAAAATGCAAGCTGATGTTCTATCAGCAAATCAGCGTATGAAGAGTGCTGTAAATCAGGAGTCAATGAGGCTGAGGCTGCAGCAAAAGGCCCCATCGGCTAGTGTTCCACAGGTCTTGCCAACCTGACATTTTGATGGGACTCGCACTGCGCACCGAACTGATGAGTCACAGGCCAGGAGTACGTGACCCCTTTGGCAGTGGTCCTGTCGAAACAATACCAGGTCGCAGTGGTGGTAGCTCAATATCAGACCTGCAAAACTCCGAGGGGAAGTCGAGTCTGCTTTGTGGCATTGCATGTTTGAAACATTCTCAACATCTCAACATATCTCAACTGAATCTATCTCTGGCCTTGAAGTTGGCATCTCGGCTTGCACTTTCGATGTCCACATTCGCACTGCCTCCACTGTACAACTTGAGGTGTTCGCGTAAGTCACTGTCTGCTGTATTTGCGCCCGAGTCCAATCCATCAAAACAGCAAGTTTGAGAAGCCTGAAATGTGCAAACCTAAGTCTGAAACCAGGTCCGGCAGGCCTGAAACGGCAGAACGCTGGCACCTGCAGCGACCTCAATTGGAACCAGCACTTGCCTATTGGATCTTTTGGTTCCTGTAATTTCTGTTCCGCAAAATTGTTTCAAACAACTCGCAAAGATTGAAATGAGAGCTCGATAATCGAAAACCGTAATAGATTCGCCTGAGCTTGAAGGTGATGCAGACCGGTTTCAAATCTGTAGGTTCTAAGCCAATCACACAGTGGAAGGCAACGAGTGAAAAGCTCCATATGTTTTGGACAGTTTCCACCCAGTCGGTCCTGAAACAGATGCAAACATTGGAATGATCCCTCAAATAGAGCAAAGAATATTATATAATGTACATAGTAGGATAATGTATTCAGGCAGTATCTCCAGCGGCAAGGTCATTCAATCAGTGAGACTTGCTGCAATTGTTGGGGTTGGTGTTGTCCCTGTCAACACAAGCTGAAGAGGCGTTAGCCTGGTAGGATGTGTGCCAATTGGATCCAAATGGCCGCACTAGATCAAGCGCCAGAAGACATAGCAAGCAAAGGAAGATAAAGGAAGATAAAGGAAGGTTTGGGAAGCAGAGCAAGCAAGAAGAAAGTTGAAGAAAGCTGCAAGACCAGGAAGCATAGGAAAGCTGGGGCACAAGAGAGCCCAGCAGAAAGCAAACCAACCAGGTCGAAACCTCTGTGGAGAGGGTCCCGATGGATGTCCGCTCTCTCTCGCTCTCTCTCACACTGTCTTGTCTTCACTTCTGAATGGAATGGAGAGATGATGCGGCCGACCTCGATGCAAAATACGATGGCCGGACTGGGACCAAGGACAGTACCTTACACAGAATCACCATGGCCGGAGGCTTTGCTGCACAAATTGACTCTCGCTCAGAGACTCTGCTGCCACGTTGCACAACTTGCTGCGGTGACTCCAGCAAAGGCAAGGAGGAACGATCGGAATTGCATTCCGGAAGCAATGAACTCCTGGCAGCTTAGCTATTAGCTCTGCCTGTTCTGCTTCCTCTCCCTTTGCTCCAACTTTTTCTAACACTAAGAGAGTTACTAACACGATCTAACACGATGCTCCGCTTCTGGGCACACTCTTATACACTCGTCACTCAAAAAAAGCTGATCACTCTTCGATTGGCAGAGCGCAGGAAAGACTGCAACAACGTGTTCCACTCATGGTCTCTTGTTCTCCTCCATCGTGCTGGTCACGGACTTCAGTTGTGCAGCTCTCACCTGCGCACCATGCTCACCATGCTACACACCATGCTGCACCATGACCAGCAGCATTTGTAGGAGCCTTGGAAGCTGTGGCAGCCCTTCGAGCATCACTTTCGGATGCCTTGGAGCTGAGAACCGTTTCCATTCAGATTGAACTTGTGCCATTTAAAGATTGAAGTCATTGAAGTGAAGTTATATGAAGTTATGATTCAAGTTATGATTCAAGTTATGATTCAAGTTATGATTCAAGTTATGACTCAAATTATGACTCAAGTTACGATTCAAGTTATGACTCAAGTTATGACTCATTGTGACATTTTAAGATTTAATAAAATAGATTTAAGACATTCGACAGCTCTAAGTTGTGGACAGCCACGAAAATGGTAAGCAAAGCCCCAGCAACCGGCAGGACAACCTCTCCAAGCACGTCACAGCGTGTGACGTCATGTCACGTCAGTGCTTGCCCCACCAGTTCCCAGCTGCCTCACTGCTGGAAAAGAGAATCCATGGTTGCAGCACGCTTGCGAGCGTCAGACCCCCAACCACTGAGAAGGTCCGAAACCAGGAACTTCTGGTGTACCTGGCGTCCAAAGCAACGGCCTACCAAAGAAAAACAAAGATCGGCAAGCTCACATGAGAATCGTGAGATCCCCAACAACACTGGTGCCCGACTTCTCGGAACGGTCTGGAAACTCTGGAAACCTGCTGGAAACACTGAACCCCCTCCCTCTGAGTCTTGGAATCTTTCGAAGCTAAATTTTCCTCATGCACTTTACCCAAAAACACAACTTCCAAATGCTGCGGAACAATGCTGCCCTTTCATCCCTAGGGTCTCAGCATAGGCGCAGCCAAATGCATCTGAGGTTTCCCGAGCGCCAAAAACCGCTAGATATGTGCAAGAACCTTTGAACCTCCAAAAATCTCAAAACACATCTGGAACCTGACTGATCAAATTCTCAAGAACTCACAAGAAGACAATTCCAGGCAGGCTTTTTCAGCTGCGGAATCTTGCCCATCACAACCAGCCCTGGTCGTGCACTGAAGCACTCCTGAGCCTAGGCAGCCCAGCCCCTGCCTTGTCAACGAACGGATTTCATTGAGGTCTGCTTGTACACTCTTTACTGCCTGCAAACCAAATTTGATCGCGCCCATCTTCTATTGCCCAAATTTGCAACACATGCCTGGTCTGAAGCTGGAGGCTTGTATGCTTCTGCAGGACTGTCATCCTCCCAAAATGTCTTCAGCCTGTCTCGCTTGTCTCTTGACAGAGAGCAACACTTCTGAATACAGAAGGCAAATGAATAGGATTGAATAGGCATGGGCGCATGGGCAGCTTTTTGAGGGAAAAGGGACTTAGACTTAGACCTCGTTTGAAGAGTCATAGAAAGAAAGTGGCAAGCAGTGAATGAATGTGTCGTTATCGTCTTGAATTGGACACCCAAGGTTAAAAAAATGACATCTAGAGGAGCGGTTCTGCATTTGAACTTTCAATCAAGAACAACATACTAGAAAAAATGACTGCACTCCTTGGATACAATAAAGTGATTCCATAACAAAAACAGGAACTTCCAAGTCCAGCAGGGCTTCGCTAGTGCAAAGATCTAGAAGCCGCTCCTGGCTGTGTGCCTATGGCATCCAGTGGCCCGGCACGAAAAGAAAAGGTCACTTGGGTGCCTCGTGAATCCACGACTTGCTCTTCTGAACAAGTTGATCGGAGACAGCCAGGCTAGTCGAGTGCCACTTCCATTGCTTTTTTTCAACCTGTCAAAGGCCGATGCAAAAGTTTGCTCACTGCAAGTTGCTGGTCAGCACATACTTCCACATCACATCTGCCTTTGACGTCTCTGAGCTCAACACTCTGGGACTTTTTGTGGCGGTTCAGACTCGGTGAGATCTGATGCAGCCCGCAGTAAAGGCCACGGTTCCACCTTGCAAAGCATTTTTGATTGGTTGCAATTACACCAGTGGATATGTTGCACCTTCCTCAGAGCCTGCATGTCCATGAACTCCTGCGTGCACTCTTAAGACAGTAGAAGTGTGAAACTTCATGAAGTCCAGTGAAGTCCAGTGAAGTCCAGTACAAAGCTGAGACATTGCGACTTGAAAGTCTCGAGTTTCTCTCCTCTGCCAGCTGTGCAGACGCTTTCTGAGACTGCCTGAAGCGAGCAGATCGGAGCTCTGGGAGCTCTGGGAGGAGTCCTGGGGGGGAGTAAAGCAGAGAGAAGTCCCCAGACTTGTTGAAATTTTACGGTGCCGTTACGCTGTCCCCTGCCTGTTGACCTCAAAGGAGCGAGTAAAGACGGCAGCTCCAACCGCAGGGAATAGTGCACACCTCAGGGGCACCAGTAACTCACGTAGAAAGTATTAGAAACTGACACAAGTTTAGTGAATGAAGTAATGAATGAAGATAAATGCAAATGACATATTGCAAAAAAAATCAAACCCCTTCATGTGGCCTTGATACCTCAAGACTAGAGTAGAAACAACTGGATCTCCATGCACTAAATTGTTTCTTGAACAATCCTCAGTCAATTTGTTCAACAGAAATGGCCAGGCTGCCAAGTAACAAGGGCAGCGAATACTCCACTAAAGCGGTGGCGATCAAAGTGCTCACCTGGAACTTCAAAGGCAGTGCAATGCACCACGCTGCAAAAAGCTGCACCGCCATGCGCACTGGGGCACAAACCACTGCAAGAGCAGTGCGATAAGGCAAGGCTCGGGTCGAAAACTGGGCCAACTGTGACCAAGCGTCAGCTGTGGCCACGACGCATCCTGCTCTGGCAACACTGCCTGCACAAGCCGAAAGGCATACCAAGCTGCATAACAAGCTGCATAGTTCGTTCCACACTCTGAGAACTTCCAAGTGCCATCTGAAACAAAAAGAGATACAATGTATAACTAACAGTATAACATAGTAACCGCACGAGGTGGTGGCGGAAGTTTCGAGAAGAAGAAACCTACAGGAAGCGAGAGAGAGAGAGAGAGATTTGATATGAAGTGATGGTGTGGGCGATGGTTAAAAGAAAAATGACGTTGTGTTTTTCTCTTCTGGCGTTTCTCTCTGGTGTTGTTTATTTTTTGGTGTTCTTTCTCCGGTGCTTTCCCATTGCTAGCATGTCTGTTTTTGTGTTTTCTCCCTGGCGCTTTGTCTTTCCTGATGGTTCTCTCTAGTTTTTTTTTGCGGTGTTTTTCCTACGTTGGCGTCTTTGCTCTCAATGTTTTTGCAGATGCGCGGCGCGCCCATCCAGCGGAGGTAAATGAGTGTAATATGGGTATGTAACTCGAAAAGAGATAAATGAATGCAAATGAATCATGATACAAGGATACATTTACAATAAACGAGGATAGAAATGTAGATCCTTGTAAATCGATCTCATCATCGAAGGAACCACAAGATCCCAAGGGAAGCTTGAAAAGCTTCGCGCGATTTTCCTGAGGTTAACGGCTTTCCTTTGCTTCCTCGTTTAGTCATCGAAACCGTCGGAGTGGAAAGCTGGCAGCTATTCAAATGCTCAAAGAATCAAATCTATAGCTCAATTCCGCGGGTTCCAATGACCCTTCACAACTACGGCTATGGCCTCATGCAAAGGGCCAGGCATTCTGGAGAATTGCTCCATACCCCCGAGATAATACTTTGCAGAATTTATGCTTTCCGATCTTTTGCAATTTGTTAGTTTCCCCACAGCGCCTTGCATTTTCTCCCCATGGCATCTGCAGAATGCGTCTCGAACGAATAATGTCTTTACGATTTTTACTAAGCGGTCACATCAGTGAATGCGCACAAAAACCCTCAGTACTGAAGTGTCTCTCAATTAGGTAGCTCATTGAATGCATTTCATTATGATGATTTCGAGATGATTTCGCTCAAACAGAAATCGAACAATTACCACATGGGCGGTGTTGCCCAGAGACAAGAATGACTGAGACTTCAGGGGAACTAGTGTCCACGGCGTAAATTTCTTCGAAAAGGCAGAGCAAATATTTGAAGAAGACACTTATTTTAAGCAAAGAATACATTTGCCAGAAGAAGAATGAAGTTTTTTCACTCTTGACACTGCCTGTGGCATTTGCCAGTTGGAGGGAACTCTCCGCCATAGCAATTGCAATTTCGCCGGCAAACGTAGCACACGCGAGGGTTGCTCGTCCGCGAAAGTCTGCCGGAAAAATTGTCGCAACGAACAATGGAAGGACCCAGCAGTTCCTGGGCTGAAGGGAGCCCTATCCTGTTGTGCTCAGAGAACTTCAGCATTGCGAGAATTGAAATTCTTGGATTCTTAAAGTCAATTATTTTGTTCAAATTCCACACCTCTTGATTTTCTATCTTCCAAGACCCTCTGTTTGTTAGAGGTAACTTCAATCGAAAGTCTACCTCTGCATATCTTGAATCACCTGTGATTTCACTGTCAGCTCCACCGATGATGAGGAGGGGGAGGAGCAGCAAGAGTCATTGTGGACGATAGTGAACCATGGTGAATGAAGGTGAAGATGATTTGTGATTTAGATGATCAGCACAACCATTGTGTTGATGATCACAAGGATGATGGCAATGAGAGAGATTCAGGGACTAAAAACGACGATAAGAAATGATGACGTTTCATTGCAGAGCACCAGAGGCCAACTAAAAGGGCGGAGCGGGTTCCCTCGGGGGAGCCTTGGGGAACCTCAGAAAACGTCAGGGGAATCGCACTTGCGATCACAAGAGGTGCCCAGGCCAGGGCAGAACAGGAGTCAGCCCCACTCTTCCCTAAAGCAAGATCACTACAAGGGAGAAAGCTAAAGCTTTGCTAAGAGGAAGATTGCTAACTTTGCTAAAGAAATTGCTAAAGCAAGGGGAAGTCAGTTTGATTCATAAGGAACCCATCGCTTACAATAGAATTGTAAAAGTCCTGCAGCATGTTAGTGTTGCCTAATGAAGCTCGACATCTATATTTTGACTTCAAGCCTTTTGATTTGCTACGCAACCTGCACTAAAGCCACTGTTCTCAGAAATTATTGGTCGTCATTAAAATGAAAGTCAACATCTGGTCAGTTTTGCCAGCCCAACCAGTCCGTGATGCTGGCTGCCAGCATTGAACTTCCAGAGCATGCTGACAAAACCTAACAGACCTGGGATTGCTGCATTACTTTGAACATTAAAAGCAAAGAGTGGATGTTTGCATATGTATGTCGCTCAATTTTCATCACGGAAACATCTTGATGTGATAACAGGAGTTCGTGTCATGAAAAAAATACAAAAGTCACATTTAGACTAGGACACAAGAGCAATGTCCACTATCGCATGACCTAAACAACAAAAGTAGTACATGGTTCCTGAGAGCCATGCCTCCATAAACATGACCAGAAGACAAGATCTGGACTTTGACGCATCTACATGATCTACCAAGTTCTGTGGATCGGGCGTCGTCAAAAAGCGACCGGCACCACAAGTTTGACATTCAGCACAACATAACCTAAACCACTAAGAAACCTGCCGAAGCCGCCAGACTCGTGATGATTCGCAGTCATATGCTATGGTTGAATTGCAAACAAGGAGCGTCTTCCAAAACCTCTGAGGGGACGGCACGGGAGTGGCATCCACACATCTCATTGCGGCAGCTGCGAACCTTTCAACTTTGCGTCTCCTTATCATTGCCACAGCGCAGGCTGTGTATGCTGGGATGACCATCAAAAGTGCCAGCGACTTCCAAAATTGAGAAAGTCTTAGAATACCAGACAGTCCCATGGCAACCGTCGCCAGGGTGGCAATAGACACATCTGTTGGAAAAGCGGCGTATGAAAGATGACCACGGCCAAGGAAAGTCTCTGCCCGCGCCTCTTTGGTTAGAAGAAATGCGGTCTGCCGTTTGGCAACAGCGACTGCCCCTTTACCAGCTGTTTCTTGCCATGCTGTCGCCAGTCCAACAGTTCCTGTGGCCAGTGGTAGAAAGAGCTCTGCTCCCACTTTGCCCAGAAGCCAAGGCGATAAAACACTGCCCAAAACAAGCACTCCTGCCACAGAGACCACCTGCCATTCACTCTGTTTCAGTGTTCCCTGAATTTCTTTCACCTCTTCTCGAATCTCGGAGACCACCTTCTTCATGTCCATTTGGATACTTTGTCTCACTCGACGTGACTCGAATTTTGATGGTGGATTTGTAACCACTACAGTTCGGTCACTTGGACGACTGCTGGAAGATCCAAAGGACTGAGATACCATGCCCAGTTCTCCCGCAAGCAAATGGACTTTGCGGCGTTGCTCTCGGGACAAACCACGAAATTCTCGAACCTTTTCCGCTTCAAGACCTTGCAGTGAACTTCGAATCCCTTCAGTGAACTCATCTGAGGAGAAGGGAGAAAGATCCTTCAAGTCCCTTCGAATTTCCTTCCAATCAGAGAGTGCAGCAGACACCGTGTCCACATTTGCCTCCATCCCCTCCATAGCCCGCTGAGCTGCTTCGTTTTCAAGAAATGCTGCGTCTGCTTCGGCCCGGGACGTCACAGCGCTGACAGTGGAGTAAAATGTGCTTGCTACCTCGGTGGGAAAGCTCGCAATGAAGCGAAAGTCCGAAAGTCCAAGACGACTCGGAAATTACAAAACTCGTACAGTTGGTACAACACGACTTGAAGACTCGCTGCCTTCCTGAGTTTGGTACCGCTGGCCACAAAGCCACCGAGGAAAGCATTTTAGAAAATTCAGCAGCGACGGATGCAATGCCCAAGCTGCTTGCGCTTAAGGCAGTGTTAGCTCCCAGGATTGCAGAGTCTGCTTGGGCCTGTCAAGTGCTCAGCGCCACAGTTCCCATGACACATCTCCCAATCCCCAGTGCATCCCAGTGTACCTGAGCAAAGAAAAGTTCGGAAAGTGCAGCTTGCCGGCATTGTGCTGCAACTCTCCGCTCAGCATCAGCGAAAGTCTTTTCTGCCACCAGGAAGCCTCAAAGCTCAATTGTACCAATTTGTTCAAAGTTCATGTATGTTCATCTCAGTTTGTCATTGTCTGTTTTTTTTCCAATTGTCTTGATCGATATCAATTTTGCTATCTGGGTCCCTGGCTCAGGGCTGCTTCTGCGGCTGCACTTGCGGACACAATTACATCAACTTCATCCGCGGATGCCATCAGGCCTTCCAATGAAGACATCTGGTCGAACCTGGGGCAACACTGCGCCGGACGATATGGCGGAGTAGTGCAAAAGAAAGAGAGAGAGAGAGAGAGACAGAAAGACAGACAGACAGAGAAAGAATGAAAAAAAGAAAGAAAGAAAGAAAGAAAGAAAAATAGAAAGAAAGAAAGAAAGAAAGAAAGAAAGAAAGAAAGAAAGAAAGAAAGAAAGAAAGAAAGAAAGAAAGAAAGAAAGAAAGAAAGAAAGAAAGAAAGAAAGAAAGAAAGAAAGAAAGAAAGAAAGAAAGAAAGAAAGAAAGGAAGGAAGGAAGGAAGGAAGGAAGGAAGGAAGGAAGGAAGGAAGAAAGAAAGAAAGGAAGGAAGAAAGAAAGAAAGAAAGAAGGGAAGGAAGGAAGGAAGGAAGCGGTCAGCGAATTATACGGTTGCTGGATACATAATTGACAGATCCCATGTGACTTTATGCCCGGCAAAAAGAAGGGTCCGAGACCATATAGGTTGTTTGAAGCTTCACACGAATTGCTATCCTGTTGTTTGCTCGGGAAGAAGCTCCAGGAACTTCCGAATTTTTAAGTTTTGCGAGTCCCCTTGTCCTGTCTTCGTCCTCTCACAGTCTTCGAGTCCTTTCAAGTGTCCCAGGCACAAAGCAAGGGGAAGAAATGGCACACAGCAGCTGAAGAAAGCCAAGAGCAGCCGAGATCGCACCGTGACCTGAAAGGGACGAGGAATTCAAATGCAACGGGTCAACCTTCAGCTTAAGCCACTCTTTGAAAGCTCCTATTTTGACATTCGGTCTCTGACCTCGACCTCATCATTGGTGTTTTGAACTTCGTCCGTCTCATCTTCCTCACTCCGAAGTCTCGCAGAGAAAAATGAAAAATTGGTTCTATCTACCCAAAATGAAATTACTCTTGGATCTCTGTAAAATCATGGTTGGGCTAAAATTGGTGGCAATGTCAAGTCTCGAAGCAACACCAAATTATCCACCGCTAAACAGAGGCATACAGGGCAGGGCCAAGTCAAAGAAAGAGGCAAGTGGCAGAGATAAAGAAACAGACAAAGACAATACTCTGTAACAGAAATCTGCCACTGCCAGGGTTCAATATAGGTGCAAAATACATCACGAAAGAAGGAGCATAACACATTGAGACAATGTGGGCCCAAATGAATTTTCAAATTGGCAATAGGCTCTAAGGTGCTCCAAGCACGTCAACAATTTCAAACAATGAGAACTAGCAATGGACAGTTCAAGCCCAACTGCTGAAAATGACTCAAGGCCTCAAGACGCTCAAGGACTCTTGCAAACGCTCTAAGGAGAAAAAAGAAGGAACTGTCCCGCTTTCACTTACTTGCTTTGTTTCACGTAGCCAACAGGACTAGAGTTGTTCAGATCCACTTCCCTGAATCCACCAGGCGCATGCTGTCTGCATTGCAAAATGCAAGACAGTCACTACAGAGGCTTCTAAGACACACTGGAAATGCAACATCTACAGCTCCCATGACTTGGTGTGTGTGTTTGGTCTTCCAACTGCTTACGTTTCTGTGTGAACCTCCGGCTCTCCACACCTTTCCGTCCTGCAACGGGTTCCGTAGTTGAGGACGAAGCTTTGAAATCACTAACCTCAGCCGATTTCCTATCCTGTGCGCCATGAAAGAATACAGCTTGGGAGGTCAATGACTTCAAATCCAGAATTTCATTGGTGGTAAACCATTCTCAACCGCTTTGATTCTCATGGATCAATGGAACGTTAAGCACGAGACGAAGCTTGGTCGTTCGTTGCTACAGCCCCCACGACCTCAACCACTGAGGTCTTTCTACCAGGGAGTTGCAATTCTGATCTCAAACAACTTGATCCCATGAAATGAGGAGGATGAATATATGTATTTATACATATATATATATATGTATATATACAGAATGTCCTATAGAACACTCTTGTAGGACCTCTTGTGCAACACTCCAACGCGAGAACCTTGGGACACACTCTTGGAAAACACTCAGAACTCCTTGGGAGTCGCATTTAGATGACACCCCCAGTTGGGACACTCTGCTCATCTGCAAATCCCTTACAACTCTTGCAACGCAAAACACTCCAGCTGAGCTGAACTGGGCTGGGGTGGACTGAGGGTGAGTTGAGCTGGGCTGAGTTGGGCCTTCTGAGATCCCCTCTGTGTAACTCTGCAAAGTTTGAGATGCACAAAGACATGGGCAAAGCTTCTTCAAATAATGGTAATGTAACACGTTCCACCAAGAAGCTCTGAGCACTTTACAGCTTCTCAAGTCACAGGATGTCACAGGGTCATGGCGAACGCGTGGGGAACACCCTTCATGATTGAGAAAAGGATCTCTGCATGGCTCATCACAGGTCATGTATTTAAGCTCTGCAGTTCAGCCTTTGTAACAAGCCCCTTTGAATACCTGGCTTGTCCAAGTCACTGAGCTCAAAGTGAAGAAACGACCAAGTACAGCAAGAACGCCTGGCTGCATAAACCCTTTCCAGCAACAGCAGAAACTGATTTCCTGGAAAAAAATGCAAAAAGATTCCGTCTCTTAGCATTTCTACTCAAAAGAACTCTATTTCAAAGAACTCGTGACGCCAATGCAAAGGATTTTCAAGATCAAACAATCTTCTTCCAGCAGTGACCAGTGCACCGCTCCTGAATTTCCAGGGTCTTCGGGGAAAAGCTTCACAGTCACCTTGGAAATGTGACTTTGTGTTTCTGCCTTTGTCCAAGGGTTGATACCCAAAAAAGTTGTGCACATCGTCAACCCCAAGTTGTGTAATTGAGGGCACCCAATTCCGACTGAGCCCCACCATCCCACTTCACAATTTCGCCAGAATGATCAAGAAATAAAAAGTATCCCCACTCTTGGTCTTGAAAACAAAATCTGGCTGCAACTACGGCCCCTGTAAAGATCCCTTGACAAGAATTGGACCGAATCACACATGGTATTTCTCTCCCGTCCAACGCTTGAAGCATTGCAGAAGGAGAATACTCTCTTGTCCCCTCAATCGTACAGCAGTAGTTCAAACAAACAGATCTGCATGTGGACGGGTTCTTTTCAGGAGGTCTGCTCAGCTTTTCTTTGTTCAAATTCTATGCTAGGTTGACGGCTGTTATTTGAGAGACAAGACGGTTCTCGCACCATCGTAGTCAATCATTGTAGGTCGGGCAATTCTAAGGATCCAGCACAAGCTGCTGCAAAAATGGCAGTGCATCCAGCCCCAAAAGGCAAGAGAGCCTTTGGAATCTCGGCAAGAGCAAGCTTCCGCTCCTGGATTCCACACTGATCCAATATGGAAAAGAAAGACAAACGCAGAGGGAGCGAGAGATTGATTCAAACCACAAACCTCTGGCCTCTGAATACGCAGATTGTTCAACTTTCAAACCTTTTGGAAAGCACCACGAGTCTGCTCACATGCTATCTGTCCTGTTCGGCTGATTCTGCAAGTGCCTAAGAAAGATGTTCCAATGCGAAGGACTTTCAGGTTGTCTCATGGAGGTTGGCAAGCACTGGCCTGTGAGAAACTACACCTCCCAAGTCCAAGTGATTTCCTTAGTCCAAAAAGCAATGGATTCTGAGTTGAAACAACATTGAGGGAAGCAGTGCTTGGGCGAAAGCATTGATGACTCCGAGCAAGGGCAGCTACAAGAGGCGAGAGAGTAAGAGCAAAGAGAGAAAAAAAAAGGCTTGAGATTTGTTTCAGATTCGTTATTCGTTTCATTCGTATCAAAGAAGCTTACCATGCCCATCTTTCCAGTAATTATGTTTGATGCTTTTCGACATGTGAAAATACGTCAGAATGCAAGTACACAGGCATTCAGTTCTTCTCAAAGGGCTTCCTGCCAGCTTAGCTGCGTTCCAGAGCTTTCCGCCACCGAAGTATAAGAAAAAATTGCCTGCACGGCATTGCGAGCACCTGTCCTTTGGCTACATAAGTTTTTATCCGCATTGAACACAAAGTGGATCAGAGTGAGTTGATCATATGCAGTTTATCACTCGTTTCTATTCAGAAGTACATATATATATATATATATATATAGAGAGAGAGAGAGAGACATATTCTTAATATTTCTTTACTGAGTCCTGAATGTTTGCCACAGCTTGTCGCCACCAAGGCTTTGGCGCTTGCAATGGCTGGAAGTGCAGCAGCTGCTACCCAGGAAGTGTGACTAATAAGCGCCAGAGTGGCTGCAGAAACCACCTGAGCACGAGGCAATTTTGACTTCCAAAACTATGTAGCTTGAGATGGAGTGTAACATATGTACAGTATGTGTATGTCTGAAATGCACGTGTATGTCTATGTACTTTTGAAATGTTTTGACCAGATACACATTGGAGACGCATTGGATACACATTGGATATACAGATATACATGCACAGACTCAGAAACTATTCGGCAACAGTTGTTCAACATGTGGCAACTTGAGACCGTGGCGGAAAAAAGGGTCCCACCAGTGGCAACTGGCGTTTCCTCTCGCAAGGCCTGCACTCAACGCTGCTGCTGACCACATGCAGGCAGTACACTTACACACTCAAAAAAACGAATCACTTCATTTTTTCTTCGAACCTAATCCCCACCTGGCTAGGTTCCAAGACACCAGTGGCATGACTGGACATCCACAAAGATTCTGCGAAACTATATAAAACTTCTCACATTTTCCCCCAAACCAAAGAACAAATTCATGAGTTGACTTATTTGAAACCGTGTCATCTCCCCGAAGGGACAAGAACCAGAGCTGCACCAGTTGGATCGCTTGGCAAAGTGGGGACAGGTGGCCCCCAAGCACAAGGCCGACGGGTTCGAGAACTTTGTTG
>VSDK01021883.1:248799-260122 GCA_009767595.1 Symbiodinium kawagutii
GAGCGGTTCGAGAATCAAAAGGACACTTTTGGAGAAGCCAAGGGGTGGTATGAACCAGAAGCTGCTCCTGATTGGCCTGCTAGTTCCCTGTTGGCATTGCTGTTGTGCGTGTGTGTGTGTGGTTCTGCGTTTTAAAAACTATCTAACCACCCCTCACCTGTGGGCAGGGAAAACACATGCTAAAGAAAAGCATCGCATTCAATGAGAAAACTGGAAAACTCTCTCATGTCCTCTTGATCGCGAAGGATGCTTTCGATCCCTGATCGGAGTCTGCGAGAATCTGAGGAAGTTTCCTTGCAGGTCAAGATGGTCAAGATCTCAAATTTCAACAACAAGTTTGGTAGTGAAGACACACACTAAGTCAGAACACACGGGGCATTCCAAAAAATCTAGTCTATGTTGTTGCTCTGAGAGTGGTATAAGGTGGGCGTGTTACGCGTTCCCACTGCAATATGTTCACGAAGTGATGATAAATGTATATCAATGACAAAACTTCACATTTCGTACTCTGATGGCGGCTTCCAAGAGACTTTGCCAAGACTCAGACCAGGCAGCAAGGTCAGATATCACTTTGGTCTCTGCTTGCTTGCTGGCCCTCATTGTGACAGAAAAGTTATAGACAAACAATTGAAACGAAAATGAAAATATCTAGTAAAATGAATTCTGCTTACTGATGCAAATTGACAAGATTGCTTTGCACCAGTCTCCTTTTAAACACTGAGGCAGGCACTCTGCCTTGCCAATGGATGGCCAAGATATAAACGCATGGCCAAAACACTGGAAAGCAGCAACACCTGTGCAGCATGACACTGGGATGGGCAGAATTGACTTCCAATGCTTATCGCCCCCCTGAGCTTCTCAGTGATTGACCTTCTACAAATGTCGCTTCAAACCTTGAGACCAAAGATGACCAAAGTAAGCCTTTTGAACCCATCTGCGATGTGTGGGTGGTGTCCCCAAAGATCTGTAAGATTTTATAAGAATCTCTCCAACCAGTTTCAGATCAAATCTCGAGTCTGTCATGTCAAAAACTGAACTGGGGATGCAGTCCCGCTCAGTCCCTGCGGGGTACTTCTCTGATAGGTTGATTGGTTTCCATGACTGGTCCTGTTGGCTGATCGACAAAGGGCCCAGAATGAGAAAGTAGAAATATTGAATTTCAGATAAAATGAGATTCTAATGTCAACGAAAATGTGGGTGTGTTTTTAATCTAAGATAAAATGCGGCCGCGAAAACCATTCCGCCTGCAGCCAGATATCGCAGGCATTTACGACGCATGGCGGCGCAAATCTTTGGCGCCGAAGGAAACGAAGTAAAAGACGGCAAAGAAACAAAGAAATAGCATTAACAAATCGCATCAAAATTGGATCCCCAAAATGTGGCAACGAAAGAGGGACTCTTAAGACGGACTCTGGCTACATTCCTCGCTTGCTTCACCAAAACTTATTGCGTCTGAGAGGAAGATTTACAAAAGTCTGCCATGCTCAAAAGTTTGATGGTCCCAAGGATCGCATCGACAAGTCAATGCGTTGCAATGTGACTGCGTCGACACAAAGTACCAAATCCTGGCCCGTTCCCCGTCCCAAGAGTTTTGCGCAGCTGTGTCCCTCTTTCGGTTTGACTTCCCTCATTGATCCATGATATGCTGCGCTAAAGTGCGAACGACTGTGGAAAATCCAGAAGTGATTGTGGTGCACACATGGAAGCCAAAGTACAGTACAATGTGTATGTGTGATTCGCAACCTGCAGGCGGCTTTTATGAAGAAAAATTGATCGAAAGAAAAATATTGGGTATAAAAAAAAAATACTTAAATATAATCGAAAAGCCGAATGACTCTTGACTCATGGCTCCTTGGCCAGTCATGGCATTGGCCGACTAAAAACGCTCACAAAACTTCGCCATTGCCCAGCACGCCGAGATGAGTCGTCCTTACCAAACACCAAAACTTCAAGAGTTTGCAAACCATAGCAGTTTAGCATCAGAGCTTGTCAGAATCCTTTTTGCAATGCCCACAAGCCCAGCATCCTTGAGAGGCCGCCCGGGGCGAACCATGCGGCTTTCGGTCACGGTGGCAGCCTCACAATTGCAAGAGTGAAATAAGGAGAGCTGTTTCAAATTTTGTCAATGAATCTCTGGTGAAACTTCCTGAACCTCCATCTAGCATCTTTTCTCATATCTTTGAACTATTCACCTAGGAACAACCCAAACCAAAAGGTCTCAGAGACTCAAAAGTGTACAGTATTTATCGGACACCAAACAACTTGAGTACAAATGTTCGCAAAATAGACTGTGGTATGGAAGTTGTTTTTCGGAGACTGAGCTGATTGTGCTCTGATCAAAATAAAGTCTACATAGCCAATTCGTTCATAACAAGTGTATCAGAGCTTAGCACTTCAACCGATTGCATTCAGAAACCCATGGAAATCAAACCATTGCATCATCAGCTGCTGGAAACGAAACCTGCTCCAAGACTCCTCGGATACTAGGCAGGTCTGTGCAGAAACCAAATGGTGGGATGGAAATTAAATCATTTCATTCAAAAACTAGACGGCTGTGGGAAAAGTAAACAGAGTGCGAGTTCCCCTAAACGTTCGTAAGCCCGCACCCATCCGACTATAAGTAGAAAAGACCTGCAGAAGTAGTTTCTGAACATCTCTCCAAAGTTAGTTTCAGAATGTGGCGGCAAAGACTAGTTTCTGGCTACAGAGGTTGGGTTTCTTTGTCCAGGCAGAAGAGGTCTGTCTGACTGAGACTTTCTTTCGACTGCGCTAGAGTCTAAAGAGTCTATTAGAACATCCCAAGCCTTCCAGAACATCTCCTTACTGCCACGCATATGTGGACTATAGATGATAGGTCTGCAATACCACGGTTTCTGTCTCGCCTGGATGGCTGCATTGCTCCCATATCTGGCTTGCAAGGCTTTTCTCGAGGCCAAAACCCATGTCACAGCCTGGCCACGGGAAGTACCGGAAAGTCTCTTGAGACACAAGCTTGTATGACTTGTATGCATCCAACGCTGGAACAGGCATAGCAAAGCGACCAACAAGTCCATTACCAACACGAACAAAATGTAGTGGTTTCACCCTGCCAAGCAAAACTGTCCAGAAACCCACGATCAAAACCCTGACGCAAACAAACCAAACAGCTGGGGGTGCTTCAACACATAAATATCTGCACGTATAATATATAGAAAGAAAGTTGTATTGTATATTCATCTGTATCAATCTATATACATCACTCTATATCTGTATCTATCTCTATCTACATAAGACGTTTTTGAAACTTCCCTTCCTGCACGATTGCTAGTGCGGAGGCCACGAAGGGGTTCAGTTCGACGCCGAACGTCACTGCGCCAGAAATGGCAATGGTGGCTGCCTCGGAAGATGCGGAGTCACTCACCATAGACGAGCTACTCATCAGGTCACGATCAATGGTAAACCAAACACAGAAGTCTCCAGAACCGTCAAGAACGGTCCAGAACCAAAACACTAACAATAATTATCTTAAAATAATAGGGACGATGATTGCAATAAATACTACACATAACTTCAACGATAATATGGATGCAACCAACAAAGAAAACTGAGAGCAATGATGATCATTCATGATCATCATCACTCTTGAGTCTTAACATTCATGATTATTGTCATCATTCTTGACCAGGAACAGCTAATCTGACAGACAAAGGCAAGCCTTGTGAACATGATATGTCAGTAGATTCGGGCTGCCACGGTGGCTACTGGTAGCAATGCACTTTGTTGCTCAGCCTCACGAATCAAGAGGCGAACAGCATGAGGATAGGCTAGTAGTGACGTGTAGTAACAGTGACCTGTTGTGACTGGCAAATCCAAAGCTGCAATTACTTGCAGTCAACCAGTATATACAAAAAGACGTGATGGCATACGGTGCGCCTCATTCGCCAAAGTGTCCGTGAGGGCAAAAGCAATTCGACGACTTGCAATTAGGAGCTCCTGGAACACTATGCTGAATAATCACTGCATTGGAACATCGCACTGTGAGCCAAATCTAGACCACTTCACAAGGCTTCAGATTTTGGCAGGACAGTCCGCACGGAAAAGAGCACGTTCTGCGCAAAAAAGCATACCAGCTACCTCTGTTGCAAAACTTTGAACGGAAAATGATGGGAAACTTGAATCGGCTGCTGGTGCATATGTCTTCTGAATTGAGATGTGACAGTCAAGATGTTCAAGTCAGCTATGGTAGCATCGCAGGATGTCTAGGGGCGCTGCAACAAAGCTGCTTGCAGCAGTTGATGCAACAGCACGATGCTCAAAGTGCCTTCCGCCAAGGATTCTGCATGTTTGGATGTGCTGAAACGTTGTCGCTTCACGTGCATGTCCCCATGGCTCCTGCTTGAAGGGAAGAATCCAAGCAGCAAACCAGGTAGGGCTGCAAGCACAGGTAGCCTGCTAGACCCACAGGAGTACATGCAGAAGTGCTACAGCCGATAAAGAAAAAGTGTCTGAAAAGTGCTGTCAGAAGTCAATGAGACTGATGAGGCTGAAACAAAAGGCTCCATCGACTTTTCTTCCACACGTCTCGCCAACCTGCCATTTTGGTCAGACTTGTCTGCATGACACACACCAATTCATGACAGGCCAGGGGTACGCGACCCCTTGGGCAGTGGTCCTTGGGAAACAATCCCAGGTCGCAGTGGTGGTAGCTCAATATCAGACCTGACTCAACTCTGATGCTGTGGAAGTCTGCTCTCTGAAGCTTCGAATGGCCTTGAGGATGGCATCTCAGATTGCACTTTCGATGTCCACATTCGCACTGCCTCTACAACGAAGTCAAAGTCAAAGATAGAAATTCTGAAGCAAAAATAAATTCTAAACCAGAAATCAAAAAAACTGTATGAAAAGGGCGTGAAAATGAAAGGCTTCGCAGCACCATGGCTGAATGGATTTTGCAGTGACATGAAAGCTCAGCCTGAAATGGCAAGGCGCTTGCAGCAGCAGCGGCCTTATTTGTGCCAATCCCCTCTCATATCGACACACTCATGAAGTATACTTTCAGAATGATGTATGTACCAGCAATAATGATTTCAAATTGTATTTGAAACTTGTTAAGCGACAAAGTTGATGAGGACTCAAAAAAATCAAAAGAGAAAGAAGGAGGGCGAGAGAGAGAGAGAGAGAGAGAAGGAGGAGAAAAAAAGAAAATAGAAGGCGAGGGGGAAAACGGAAAGGCGAAAGGGACTGCGAGAGAGAGGGAGAAAAAAAGGGACAAACAAAGACGATCTAAGCAAGAGCGAATGAAAGAAGATGCATAAAGAAATAAAGACAGGAGGTGCATGCAAGGAGGACTGCAGCCTGACTTTAAGCTGCAATGCAAAGAAGACCCAAGTCCGCAAGAGGTAGAAACCGGGTTGTTGCGCAGCAAAGGTTGACTGTGCACCGACATGTGATTCAGCTTGACTTGCAGACACTGTTGGCCAACGCCTTTCACTTTTACAGGGTCAAATTCTTGAGCCTGGATACCTGTGTGACTCGTTCATCCAAATGCTGCACATGCTGTGCAAATCAACAACAGAAACTTCGATTTTTGCTGGTTGTCTCCCACTTGTCAGCGGCCCCCCACTTGGTTCCCATTTGTCTCCCAATTGTCTCGTGGGCGACGGGAGTTTATGGTTCCTCGGGAGATATCTTCTTGGGCCTTTGTCTCCCGCAAGTCTCTTGCGTGCCACTTGTCTCCCGTTTGTTTCCCACTTCTCTTCCGTTCTTGACGCAAGCTTCCTTTTCGTCTCCACAGAGTCACAAACTTGCCTTCCACTTGTATCCTCGGCTTTGAGCGTCTTGGAACGCATGATTCTGCCCATTGTCTATCATTGTCTTGCATGTGCCAGACTCTTGTCTCACTTGTCTCCCTTCTTGTCTCTGGCCTTGTTTCCCTTCATGGTATTCTTAATATTTTTATCCGTCATGTTTCATTTGGTTCCGATTGGCTTCATTACTTCACTACTTCACCGACTTAGAGTCGGCAGCTAAAGTTCCCGTCCTGAGAAATAATCTATAGGCGGCTACCAACTACAAGTATCCAAGGGCAGCACTGATCTAATGGTTTGACCAAAAAGACTTCCGCTCAATCTTGTCTAGAGAAGAGTCAAGCATATCTAGGACCTAGGACCAAGGAGAGAAGGCTGTGATTGTCAGCAGTCATTGCTTCCAGGTAGATAAAAACACAAAATAAGACCCTTTTCGCTGTAAGACCGCACAAAGTGGGAGACAAACTTGTGCAGTGACAAGATCTCACGTGACGTGAGACAAAGTCGGCAAACAAAGGGAGAGATAAGTTACTCTGTGATAAGGCTTCAAAACCTACATAGGAAAACAGACTGACAAACAAAGTCGGATACTTCATACAGTATCATGATAAAGTCTGACATGGGGAGACGAAGCCTACCACACGAGTCAATCAAAGAAAACTATCATCTCCTGAGAAGCACCATTTCTTTGCAAACAAAAGGAACAACATCAGCAACGTTTGGGACAAGAATAACGACTACCCCACTCGCAAAATTCCACCGAGGAAGCCACGCAGTGGAATACAACAAGTCCGAAGCTCCAGCAATTCTGCGCAGTTTCGACCCATTCAGTCCTCGTGGCAAGGGCACTGATGAATTGAAACAGTCCCAGACTCCCAGGGACTCTTTGCAGAACTGCGAACAGTCTTGGGCCGATCCTGCCGGTCAAGTACCACGGTTTGATGGAAACCAATGAGAGCACCTCAGTTTCTCCCTATGCCGCAGAAATGAGAAGGCCAATCATTCTTAAGGAAGAAATGCTGCCGCCCAGCTGCACAAGAAGCAGCCGTAACCCCAGCATATGCAAGGAGGAATGACCGAAATTGCATTCCAGAAGCCAGGAATTCCTGATGTCACAATTTGAAGCGGATCTTCATGCATCAAAAACAGCTCTGGAAAATACAGAAGCAGCTCTCACCTCCATAGTGCTGTTAACATTTTTTAGATCTGCAGCTCTCACCTCAGCACTTGGAGACTTGGCCATCAAAAGAATTCTGAGCGTGTTCACATCTTTTTTTAGATACAAAGAAAGAATTCTATTAATTTTCTTCTTTTTACATCAGAAGCAGAGCATTCTGTGCCCTTTGCCTTGGAAGCAGCGGCAGCTCGCCGAGCATCACTTTCAGATGCCTCGAGATATTCGATGGTGGAGCAAAAACAAGAAAGCCCACGGTCACGTGGAAGATCGGGAGCACAAGAACAGGGAACCAAAGGAACCACCAACAAGGAAGCTATGCCAATCAGTTCTTGGAGACAAAGCAAGAAACATATCCATACAAGGTGTGACAACGGCAAACTACAAACCAAGTAAGTGAGTGTGTTCGATAACGAAACCAAGCCAGCTCATCAAATCAGAAAAGAAGAAAGCAAGGAAAGCAACCAAAGGGGGAGTTGTGCTTGCTCTACCTCCTCTATTCATTGTTTCCCTTTACCCTTGCATATTCTTGTTCCCTACAATAAGAGGTCCAAAAAGCAAAGACTCAGCTCCTGATGCGACACCAGAAAGTTGCACCAACTAGGAAAGTCAAGAAAATTTTTGGTGAGTTGTCAGTTGGAGTTCCTGGAGATGACAGATCAATTGAAGGTACTTTATAGGCCCCATGAACCGCGGTGGTTCAAAGACAATCAACTACAGCTAAGTGCACACAGGAAGTGCAATGTGAAGAAATTAGCTGTATGCTGATGCGTTCTGACCAGATTGGGCAAGTCATGAAAACAAAAGTCAAATGTATACAATGTTCTTTACAACGTTTCTTACAATGTGTTTACAATGTATGCCTAAATTGATACAATATTTCTCCCAGAGCCTGCAGAGGCGGTCATTGCGAAGCTCCACGTTCCATTCCAAAACCCCAAATTGCATAACTGTACCACAAGCTTTACAACTTAAAAAAATCGACATCGGGATGATCATTCCTTTTTTCTTGGATATTTTTGTGGGGCAATGACTGCAGTCAGAAACTCTGAGGCGTCTGCTGCCACGAAGATGGTCAGCAGAGCACCGGCAACCGGTAGCACAACCTGTAGCCACAGTCAATTGAAATGTCAAACAAATGATATAAATATATAGAATCCATATCTGTTTCCATCTGCTATCTGCCCAACCTCTCACAACGAAAACCTTGCCTCACTGGCGGAGAAGACAAGCCAAGGTTGCAGAACGCAGGCGGCAGAGAGGACTCCCACCAGGGAGAAAGTGCGAAACCATCCGCGCCTCGTGTACCTGAAAGCTTCAGCACCCGTGGCAACTCACTCAACGTGTACCTTAAGCACTACAAGTACCTCACCTATCACTCAACTTGTTGTGTTTTTATGTTTGTGTTTTTTGGGAACAGCTCAACGTGCTGTGCCAACTTATTCTTTTTCCGTCGGCGTTAAGTTTCCTTCTCTTGCCCTATGTTTGGGATTATCTAGTGCAAAATTACACCAACACCGCAGGGATTTGGCGGAAGCAAATGCTGGCTGCACTTGGCAGCCCACACGTTGACGTCACGCATGGCAGCAGCACCTGGTGGAAGCAGCACCCTGGCTCCAAAGCGCACACACTGCACGTCACCCGATGGCACCCGATGGCACCCGATGGCACCCGACGGCACCCTGGCTCCAAAGCGCAACTCTTGAAGAAAGGAAACCAAATACTTTAGCTTCGAAAGCATGGCCGGGGTCTCTACCTGCACTTTCTGGAAGTTGAGAGTCAAGAAGAATTATTTAAATCGCAACAATGCACAGCTACACGTTCTCTTGAATTGACTATGGCATAACCAACAGTGGCTTTCGCGAAAAGTACTCTACCCAGCACGAACGAAGTCCTTCAGAAAGGACACAAAGGGAATCTCTAGAGATTCTAAGTACTTATCTCTTTGTTTGTGAGGCCTGCAGTACAAGTCCTGGTGGATTCACATGCTGAGCTCATGCTTGTTCTGCCTCGTCAATGAGCGGATCTCGTTCAGGTCTGATTGAACACTTTTCACTGCCTGCAGCACTGCACACAACAAGAAGAAAAACAGTGAAAAGTGCAATGTGTGTGTGTGTGAATATTTGGATTGCCATGGGATTGCCATTGGATTCTGTTCGTGTGAACTAACTGGGTTTGCACCCTCGCACGGACCGCCTGGTCTGATGCTGCCGGTTTGTAGGCATCTGCAGGGTTACTATCCTCCCAGAACGTGGGTATCCTGTAGCAGGTATGCAATCGATTCCACAAACGATTGCACAAAGTCGTCTGGAAGAAAATGAAGTGAGAACAGGCATCCAAGTGACAAGGGCTTCAAGAGAAGCCAAACTTACAACATAAGTATGCAGGACAATCGAATATTCGTGTGACATGGCTTAATTCACATTTGGAATGATATCTTAGAGTCTTTCGAACCTGTTTCGACCCTGAAATATCTGAAGGTGAAGGCAACACCGAAATTACCAGAGGACTCCGAACAACAACCGTGCCCACGCACACCGAAGCGAAGTGGAGGTGCTAAGGTGTGTCAACTGTACTTGTTTCTTCATTGCAAAAGTTCACGGCTTTAGCAAAAAAGGCGGCACTGATGGGTGCTGTACCCTTTTTTGAACTTTTCCTGGGTCTGAAGATTGTACCTGCAGCTCAAGAACCTGTCTCTCCGAGAGCTCGCTTTGAGCAATCATTTGTTGTCTGGTCTTAACGCGAATCTGAGCCCAACATACGAAAGGAGGTAAGAGGATGTAAGAATGATCGCGAAAAAAAGTGAGGTTGTGTATACATGTTTGATATGTTCTTGAAGAGATGGATGTCTTTCCCAAACAAGTCGATATTTCACAACATTCGTGCCAAATGGATCCCAAATGGGATCCAAAAACAGACCTACGTAGCGAAATAATGCCCAAGGGAACAGTTCTGGCCCATGGAGGCAAACACCCAAGGTGGGCATAAGATGTGCCCAACATCGGGTCTATAGGATGGGCCTCAGATATCCTGCGTGGGTCCAAAACGAACCTTTGCGCTTCACAAAAAAAATTATGGCTTTTCTTTGACCCTCGACACCCTATGCAGGTGGTCTCAGCCGCGAAGCGGCCGGAAGATTGAAAGACATTTGAAAGACTCATCAAGAATTCATCAAAGATCTCTTTCAAGACTCTTTCTTCTTTTTCGATTTGGATCTTCGTTTTTTCCATTCGGCTCAAAGCCTTGGGGATCTGTGCAGATTGGACGTGAGCCCGTTGATGCCTTGAAATTCCTCGTCGGACTCTCCGCAACAAATTCGAAGGGGACAGCACTCTGCTTCCAGTGCCCTTCCTGCCAGTCGTTTGCAACCTGGAGAGCAGTTGACAAAGCCCTCATTTCGCTGGTGTCTCGTCTGTGTTCAAAGTCTTCCTGTGTCTTTCTTTCAATCATTTTGAAACCACTGCCAATTCCTGGGTCTCGTCCCAGAAAAGACACAGGCTAAGCTCAGGGCAAAGGCAACCGACTCGGTTCCACAGAAAAATCTGAGACCCGCCGAAGCAATGGCCATGGTTCTTCCTGCACAGAGATCAAAACTTTGTTAAGATTCATGTCTTATTTTTCTCCTGTCCATGTCTGATTCTAAATCCATGTCTGTCATTTCACGTCCACCTTCCGCAGCACTTGCATATCTTTCACATCCTTAGAGGCATAAAGGCTACAGCAAGTGCTAGCAAGTCGACTGTCTACAGCAAGAGCAACTGAAAGGCTAACGCTAGCTTTCGCGATGAAGACATTCCCCGTGGTAGACATGCTGATCGTGCTGATTGTGCTGCTGATGCTGACGATGACGATGCTGCTAGTGATGATGACAACGATGATGACAATGACGATAACGATGACGACCATCAACATCATGATGATGATGATGATGATGATGATGATGATGATGATGATGACGATGACGATGACGATGACAATCACGATCACGATCACGATCACGATCACGATGATGATGACGATGACGATGACGATGACGACGACGACGATAATGACGATGACGACGACGATGATGAGGATGATGACGGTGATGAGGATGATGACGATGATGAGGATGATGAGGATGATGAGGATGATGAGGATGATGAGGATGATGAGGATGATGAGGATGATGAGGATGATGAGGATGATGAGGATGATGAGGATGATGAGGATGATGAGGATGATGAGGATGATGATGATGATGATGATGATGATGATGATGATGATGATGATGACGACGACGACGACGACAATGAGGATGATGATGATGATGATGATGATGACGATGACGATGACGATGACGATGACGATGACGATGACGATG
>VSDK01021883.1:260159-270159 GCA_009767595.1 Symbiodinium kawagutii
GATGACGATGACGATGACGATGATGATGATGATGATGATGATGATGATGATGATGATGATGATGATGATGATCATGATGTTGATGATGATGACGACGACAACGTCCACAAACCGCAACGACGACAACAACGAGGACGATGCCGGCGACGGCGACGACGATGACGATGATGACGACAACGATGATGGTCATAATGACGGTGATGATGAATGGTGACTGTGAGGACACTCTAGGTGCCAACCTGCTTGTATACATATTTAGTATATATATATATATAGAGAGAGAGATATATATATATATATATAGATATAGATATGTATGCACATGTGCATATACGTATGGATGTATATGTCGATCGTAGTTGAATCTTCAGTGCATTGCCAACAAAAACAACCTTTTGTGAAGCAGACTTACATCCACAAATGGATGCTTAAGATGTGCATACCCGATCCACTTCATTACTTCAACTCAGTCCAGATTCAGACACATTGTCAGATAACACACATACATGATGTAGGTTAACTAACAAAGATTCGCTGCAACTGCAGTCAGCATCATTGTGCCGATTCCAAAGCTATCAACCCTGCCTATGGCACAACTAAACCATAAATTAAAAATTCTATTTATACCAATACTGATACTTGTAACAGGCCAAGGCGGGGCCTCTCGTTTACTGGATCCACTGACAAGTCTCCTGAGCCAGCTGTTGAGAAGCCTTCTGGGACTGCCTGGATGCAGAAAAGAAGCGTGACGCATCTGCAAATCCACCATGCCAGAAGAGAGGCTATCCACAAATCTCTTTCGCATCAAAAAGAAAGGCAAAGAAAATAGATTCCTAAAAACATGTACTAACAATGCACCAAAATCGTGTATGATAGCTGGGATGTATAGATATAACTTGGGTCAGGGCTTGGTCTCTGTTCGAGGGCTCGAGCTTTGGTCAGACTTTAAAACTCTGCCTGTTGTTGGATTTGAGATGGCTTTGTACGGGGGCTCTTTAAGGTTTATCCAAGATTTTATCTAGTTTATTTCTTCTTGTTTGCAACTTGGTTGCGGGTGTCAGGAAGGTGTTGCCATTCTGTCATAGTTTTTCAAGGTCTCTTCAGGGTCCATCAGTTCATTTCGGGGCGTTTTTTAGGGTTGGTTTCCTATCCTCGTCCTACCTTCCCTTTTTGCTTCCCACATGTCCTCGTTCCTTACTGCATGCCCTCAATCCTTTCTTCAGCCTTTTTTCCATGTTTCTTTGCCTTCTTGTTTTAATGAAACGTTGATTTTTGAGACTCTCAACCAAAGGTGCCCTAGCCACCCCCCAAACAAAGCACATCACACTGATCTAAGGGAGGCCTGTTCACATCAAATGAGCGAGCAAAGACCGCGGCACCCAAGGCTGGAAAAAGTGCACACCTCGAGGCAAGCGGCGGTAAGCTAAAGTCAAAACGGAAAAAGAATATATGAAATCGATAGGAACGTACAGAAATGCAATGGACAGCTTAAAATTGTGCAGCATGAAGCTGAATCAACTGGAAGTGTCTCTGTTGCAAAACGATAATTCTTACTGATTACCAGTATAGCACAGATGCAAGGCAGAAGTCATTGCTGGAAAGGGGACGAATCGCCATACATTTTCCACAACGTTCACAGCTTGTCAATTCTGCCAAGAGGCAACGGCAGTGAATACTCCACTAGTGCAGTTGCAATCAAAGTGCTGACCTGATTTAATCAATTTGCAGTTCCAATTGGTCAATTAAGGTTCTGAAGCGGTTCCAATGTCAAACTGAGAAACGGACAACCGCCAGAGCAGTTCGGTACGGTAAGGCTCGGGTCGAAAACTGCGCCAACTGTGACCAAGCGTCAGCTGTGGCAACAACACATCCCGCTCTGGCGACACTGCCTTCCGAGAAATCACACAAGGAGACTTTCATGAACAGAGAGTCACAAAGTGAATAGTAAAAGATTCATAAAGTGGAGTGATTTTTTTTGCAAAGTCTCCTTTCAACTTCTTTAAACTATATATCAGAAACAAATTGGACACGGAGCAATGTGAAAGTGTTCTCCCATCCCGTAGCTCAAGTCGCTGGAATCACTGGTACTAAAACATACTAAAACTATGTGTGAATTTTCTTTAGTGTCAGCCCCTTGGCAGCGACATCTTTGAAAATCCTGTGTGCGACTTCATCACTCTCTCACAGATTTCGATAGCCTTTAGAATAGTGATGAATGCTTTTGCCAAGCAAGTTCCGGAAATTTAACCTGAGAAGGAGGGAACGAAAGCCAGTGGAAAAATGGAAGGAAAAAAGAGAAGGGACGGGGTTGCAAGGCAATAAAAGAAAGAAGCACAGAATCAACATCAGCAACAAGGTGACAGAGAGAAAACTTCGCAAAGAACGGCCAACAGCAAAGAAGAACAGCCTGTGACCGACAGAGCTAATCTGACAAAGAACCACCAGCAGCAACACGGCACAGACCGAGGAATTGTTAAATCGCTCTGCCGAGATGTGATGAAGCTAGATATTCTTGTACCCAGTGCTCAATGGCTTTGCCGAGCTATTTTGTACCTAAATATGCATATACTTAGGCATCATTAAATGACTCTGCCCAGACATTTTGTAGCTATGTGTGCCTTTACCTCGGCATCAGTGAATGGCTCTGCGGAGACATCTTGCCCTGTATCAAGAAACCTTGGCATAATTCAGTAGCTCTACATAAGCCTTTTGCAGCTAGATTCGCCTATACTTGCGTATACCTATGCACCATTAAGCACTTTTGCCAAACCATTTTGTGGCTTGGTATGCGTATACTGAGGAATTTTGCAAACGGCTCTGCAAAGACATTTCGTGGATAACGCAACTCCACAGAAACATCAGGTGACCAGGGGGTCTCAGAGGGGGGACCTGGGGGTCATGCAAGGCACCGTCAGCTAATTGCTTTGCGGTACATGCCCCTCAAAAAGCACTGCCCGCAGAAAGGACAGCGCAAGATTTTGGAGTTCTTCAGCGACCTCCCCACAGACGCCAAAGGCAACTTGAGGAAGTTCACTTCTACCCTACCAATGTCTTTGCTTTCGTTGGATCTTCCTGGCCTGTGGCATTTGCCAGCTGCATTGAACTTTCTGCCATTGCGATAGCAATTTCAGCAGCAAAGGCAGCACAGGCTATGGTTGCTCGCCCATAGAGGTCACAAGGGAAACTG
The DNA here is from genome assembly GCA_009767595.1 of Symbiodinium kawagutii. Classification (NCBI taxonomy): domain Eukaryota; class Dinophyceae; order Suessiales; family Symbiodiniaceae; genus Symbiodinium; species Symbiodinium kawagutii. Next base: position 263,347 of record VSDK01021883.1, read on the forward strand.
ACAGCAAGAGCAGCTGGAATCATCCACCATCTCCTCAATTGAAAGCCGGACGGGAAAGTGAAAGCAAAAAAAAACAAAAAATCAAGATGCTTTAGGAACAGCAGTTGAACAGCATGCTCGAATGCCACTTACTTCGCAGTGCTCGCTTCCGTCCCTCAGTGTACTTACATCTACTGCATATAGATGTGACGTTCCAGCCCATAAAAAAGAAATAAATGCCATCTAGCAAAAGGATGCAAAAGGGGTGATGCAAAATGGTCTGAAAAAGTGTATCAAAGCAGCTTTCTGAACTGTGGCTAAGGATGGGTCTTGAGGCAGGGCAGTGAAATACGCAAAGGATTGCACTCGATTCGTTTGTTGGTGCATAGAGCCGGGGGTCTCTTGATGCCACCTAGTGACTCTTCTGACAATCTTGAGGTGTCTAAATGATAATGACGCAACATCGTGGTGATGCTGGTGTTGATGAGGGTGTTGATGTTGCTGCTGCTGCTGCTGATGATGATGATGATGATGATGATGACGACGACGACGATGAGGAGGAGGAGGAGGAAGAGGATAAGGAAGAGGATGAGGATAGTGATGTTGATGATGAAATGATAGTGATGGCGACAATGATCGTCATGATGACGATACTCATGATAGTGAGAAGCATGACGGTAAAAAAAAGACTGACAGTGTGACTCTATCGAGGAGGATGATGATGATGATGACGACGACGACGACGACAACAATAATGACGGAATAGTATTGCAACTACAGTGCCAAACTGCAGGCCCACCAACGCAGGAGGGGAGACCTAGGGGGAATCGGAACCAAGCATCTGCCAGTGCTTAGTTCCCATTGAGTAGTCTCATTGAAACATGTTGATAATATGTTTGATGCGTCCTATGTGACAATCAGAGATTCCATTCTACCTTTCACTCTTCTCATTTCAAACAGGGCGCTGCTTCCAAAATCTCTTGGGTGGCGCAATTGGGGTAGCATCGACACATCTCATGGAAGCCGCAACAAATCGTTCCACCTTTCGTCGGCGTTGCATGGCGACCGAACATGCAGTGTAGGCTGGGATAACCATCAGCATGGCCAGGGACTTCCAGAGTGTTGTCAAGTTCAAGACAGAGGAAAGGCCAGTGGCGATGGTTGCGAGCGTTGCAATAGCAACGTCTGTGGGGAAGGCAGCATAGGCAAGGTGCCCACGGCCCAAGAAGGTCTCTGCCCTTGCTTCCTTTGTGAGAAGAAAAGCTGTTTGTCTCTTGGCAATTGCAACTGCTGATTTCCCAGCAGTTTCTTGCCAGGCTGTGGCCAGTCCAACAGTTCCAGTTGCAAGGGGCAGCAAAAGTTCAGCTCCTCCAACATTGCTAAGCAGCAAAGGGGAGGCCAGACTCCCTAAAACAAAGACGCCTGCTACAGAAACAACCTGCCAGCCGCTTTCCGAAAGCGTCTGTTGGATTGCTTTAGCCTCACTTTGCAAATCATCAACGATTTTCTGTACGTCTGACTCCACTGTTGACCTCACTGGAAGCAAAGCCTGCGAAGGTGGGTTCGTCACAACGACATTCCTCCCCTTTTTGCCAGCCTCCGTTGTGGTTCCAAAGGACTGCGAAAGCATGCCCATCTCTCCCGAAAGCAAATGGACTCTTCGCCGCTGGTCTCGTGCAAGTCCGCGAAATTCTCGGCTCTCTCCCGGAGTCAAAGCTTTCAGCTCCGTACGAATCTGATCAGTTACGTCATCTTGTGTGAAATCGCGCTGAAGATCCTTAAACTCCGAAACTGCAGCAGAGATCGTGTCCACATTCGCCTCCAGACCCTCCATAGCGCGCTTGGCCGCTTCGTTTTCCAAATACGAAGCATCTGCTTCAGATCGTGCAGTCACAGCACTCACAGTGGACCAGAAGGTGCTGGCCACCTGGGAGTGCCAGGTTCGCGACAGCATCAAATATGACAATAAAATATGTATATCAATTATACTACATATACATAAATATATATATATAGAATCAATCACAGTAGCTTTACAAAGTCTATCAAAATTAAAAGGGACAAAAATGGCAATTCCAATTTTGAAATGTGAAAACTGTAAAACTAAGCTCCCTGCTGCAGGCCACACGGAGAAAGAAGCTAGGGTCTTCGAGAATTCTGCAGCAACAGATGCAATGCCCAAGCTACTGGCACTCATAGCAGTGTTGGCTCCCAAAATTGCAGAGTCTGCCTGAGCCTGCCGAGATCTACAGAGTCCCGAGAAAGTGAACACAGTGAGATACTAGTGAGCGGATAATTCACAAGACATTTCAAGATATTTCAAGACCTTGGTCACACATGGAGACAGAGCGAATGGAGAGTCCCAAGCGGATGTGGCTGGTCCCATCTGGTCTCTCACCTGAGCGAAAAAGAGCTCTGACAGAGCTGACTGCCGAGATTGCGCTGCAACTCGTCTCTCAGCATCAGCGAAGTTCTTTTCGGCAACGAGAAAGCCTCAACAAATCCATGGATTGCATGGGTTCAGTGGACGAAACACATTGATTGAACCCAACTTCACCCACAGGCGCCACTGACTCTGAGCTCGCAACTGATTGCTGCCACTGACGCTGCACTTGCAGACACGACTACGGCAATCTCATCAGCTGCTTCTGTTAAAGCTTCGATTGAGAGCACATTGTCGAACCTTGGACAAGACTGTTCAGGGTCTGTTCAAAAGTACTCTTGCCGGTAGTGGACCATGCATACAAATTCACATCATGTCACTTTGCCAGCGGAAGCAAAGAGATGACAATTCCGAAGATCGCCAGCAGAACTCGGTCTTGTAATTTCACCTCAAAAGGATATTCATGAATTTCTTCAACTTTTTCTGCCTCTACATCTCGCTTACAAGTTGCACTCGCGCCTCAATTTCGCGATCCTCCATTTCTCTAATCTCGTCGTCTCCAGCATCATCCTAATGTTGCATCTGAACGTCAAGCACTACACTTTTTTCTCCACTACAAGTACTTTCAACCTCCTTCAACATGTACGAAATTGTCCAAACAGAACATACATGGTCAAATATCAAATAATACATCATCACACATCATCACAGTATTGTTTTGTCACAATGAAACCTACACATCATGCCCGTGCATGTGTGCAAACCAAGTGGAAGTGCGGTCTAGAGGCAAGCTATTTGGAACAAAGACCAATCGAACAAATCATTAAGACAAATCTGGAGTCACAGAAAGCAGCTCCCAGATCAAATCTAACGCTTCACAAGGACTGCAGGCAATGTCTATACAAGATCATGGAAGTACAACTGACATTTTGAAGCGTCTCAAGTCTCAACCACAAATAGCCAGCGGAAAAAATCTACAGCAGCTGATGTGCCTCCAAGGGATTCCGCAACTGAGGAGCAAGTTTGGAATTCACCAACCTGGAAAAGAATGCTCATTGCCACTTCATTGGACTCATTGAATCACTAAGAGCTTTGTCACTGACACATTGACGTTCAAAGCTTGGCACTGGAGAAGGGTCTCAGCCCGCGACAAAGCTTGATCATTCGTTGCCACTGCTCCGAGGACCTTACCAAGGCAGAATTCAGAGGTAAGGGTTTGTATGGGTTTGCCAAGGGAAGCCTATCAAGCGACCAACACAACAAACTTCAACAAGTTGAATAACTTGTTTAACAAGAGTCCACTTCAACAAGTTCAACAAATCAGAACTCTTTTTGTCTCTTCCCAGAGAGCCCGAGCTGAACAGCCGCAAAAAAAACGGCCAAGAGCAGCGAGAAAGCCTTACAGTGGAAAGGCGCTTTGAAGCTGATGAATCAAAGAAAAGTGCTTAAGATTGTAAAGGCCGAAGGGGAAGGACAGCCTTCCGGCGCTTCCAAGCTTGAAAATCTATGAAGAATTCGAATCAAACGCACCTGCGTTTGTTGGATCTTCTTCAAATAACTTGACAGTGACCTTGGCGTAAAGAAAGCAAGGACAGTGTTGAAAGTGACAAGAAATCAATCATTGGTTGCTAGATCTATTTCTGTCTTTGGAGCACCGAGAATCTCAAACCACTTCAGTTCCGCAAAAGTGAGGATATCAATTAAGTGCTCTAAAAACATTAGTTAAATTCAATAATGCAATTCATTCATCAATTTCAACTGCATTTTTCATGCTTGCTTTCACTACGACACCGCTACACTTGTCGATTTAAGGAAACGGCACAGGCTGCCGCAAAGATGGCGGTGCATCCTGCTCCAAAAGGCAGCAGCGCCTTTGGAGCCTCTGCAACTGCCAGCTTACGCTCCTGGAGAGAGCAACAGGGTGACAGTGCAGCTGTGAAGCTGTCCATTTTGAGAATTCAAAGTGCCCACTTTACATACATATACATATATATATATATATATATATTTATATTTATACATATATACATATTCATATTTATATATGTATGTATACACCTCATGTTTGTTTCCTCCACTGCTTTACTCAGCTTCTTTACTCAATTCTATATACCTCCTCTCCTCTTTGTAAAAAACCGTCGTGATGATTTGCTACTGAGTACTGGATTCAAGAGTTGAGCGTCCCTGACACCTTTACTTTCAAATCTTTCAGGATGTCCTGCTCTGCGGCTAGTGCAACGGCCTGTCGCAATGGAGACATGCTGTGCACATGCAGAGACACTGAGACACTGAAAACTCAGAGGACGAAAGCAGTGAAGGCAGGCAAAAGGCCTGCGAGAAACTGCATCTGCCAAGTCCAAGAGATTTCCTCAGTTCAAACGCCACGCGAAATAGAGTGAAAAAATCAAATTACACGAAATTCAATAGAATTCAATAGAATCAAAAATAGATAGAGAATGATAGACAGATAGGTTACTTTCCCTTCTAATTGCAGCACAGCTTCGTTCCGGAGCTTTCAGCCACTGACGTGTAGGAAAAAATTGCCTTGGTGAACTCTGACGTGAAAGATCGAAGGAAAACCAGTTCAGCAAAAGTATCCCTTGAACAATCCCGGAAGAAGTTGAGTCTTGTGGTTTTGTTTCTTGTCTTTTGGCATCTTTGCATCTCATGATGGTCTGTTGCAACGAGGATCGGACACTTGCAATGACAGGCAACACTGCAGCGGCAACCCATGACGTTTGACCAAGGAATGCCAGCGTTATGGCTGAAAAAACCTTAGTTTCACGCCGACGTGAAAAGAAAACCTGCTGACCTCAGGAGATTCGAGCATCCAGCTGAAAAAAGGTTTCCGCTTGTGGCAACAGGAGTTTGTTCACGCAAGGCCTGCAAAGGAGTTTCTGAATCCAACAAATGATTTTCACAGAAGGCAAAGCACGGATTCAAAACAAACAGCATCGAGACCTCTTGATCACGGAGGATACTTTCAACCCCTGATCGGAGTCGGCGTGAATCAGGTGTGGCTTCCTTGCATTGCGGACATCACTTGTGGCAGAAAGATTGCAGCAAATTTGAAGAAGTGAAATTAGGCCACCACAATGGTCAACAACACTGGGACCATATCAGAGTGGATTGGATGGATGCAGCTGATCACCAAATAAATCGTTTCTTCAAGGCATAGTAAAATCCCCAAAAAAAACGCGTTAATTAAGACGCAAAGTGAAGATTTATACCAAATTATTCATGGGTATGGTGATTCTTGAGAGCCCCATGCAAAGGAAGCAAGTCCCACCCCTGTTTTTGTACCAGTATGTTGCCCAGGAGCCGACCAGGCAGCAAGATCGGATATAACTTTGGTTCCCGCTTCCTTGCTGCCACTCCTGATTGCACAATTGCCGCGAACTCCAATTTGATAGCCAAACTGCACAATAACAAATGTACGGTCCATAGCCACCCTGGTTAGACTTACAGCGGCAGTCATTCCAAGCCTCTCGTGCCTTTCGTCCTTCACAACTGTTGGCACCGCTGTGAAGGCTCTGCCAACAAACAACAGCGCAGCAATGCCTGGGCAGACAACTTGTCAACAACGCGTCAGTGACAACTTGACTCGCAAAGTGCTCTCCACCAAGCGTAGCCTGCTGCGATCAGCGCTTTTGCAAAACTTCTGCCGCGCTGCATTGAAGCAACAGCACTTCACGTGTGGCGGCCAAGGGTGTTTCAAGTCCAGTTAAAACCAAGAAATGCAACTTGTGCAAGATCCATGTTTCGCATTTTGTTGGTGTCTTTTTGTATGTTTCTCCGCGCAGAGTTTTAGAGCATTCTGCAATTACAACATAGTTTTGCATTTTGGTGTTCATTCATTCAATATATACTGTCTGTTTCTGACTGGATACACAATGTCTGATCTATCAATCATTGTTTGTTGTCCGCATGTGGACTGTGATCATACCCTGAGAGAGAGCACAAACAGCACATGAATGCAAGGCACATTTTTCCACAAAACCACACACGACCAAGCAAATCATTACGCCACAACAGGCCCCCAAAAACATGTTGAAAACAACGGGGAGATATCATCTGAGACAAAACCGGTGGACAAGCAAACACAGGTAAACAACGGGACACTCAACGTCCCTCAACCACGGATCACCCAGCAAAACACTTGAGCCGCAAGGGTGGGTTTGGGAAATTCACAATTGCGCAGAGTTCCAGAGGAGGACAACAAAAATATGTGTGCGTGTGTGTCACAAATATTTTGCACACACATAATCAGCAATGCAGATAAAACGGACGACATGACGACATGCAAGATATGTGCGGTATTCAGATCGAAAACCAACACGACAAAAATCGAACCCAGAAGGGAGGGGCCACGAGTTCGGATTCGCAAAAAAAGGGCGGCGAATCAATTGTGATGTCGTTCCCTCCGACCCTGATGACAAACGCCACACCCA
>VSDK01021883.1:272659-276357 GCA_009767595.1 Symbiodinium kawagutii
CAAATCAAATCCATCATCCAATCAATCAATCAATCAATCAATCAATCAACCAATCCAATCCAAACAAAGCCAATCCAATCCAATCGAATTCAAAATCAAATCAAACCAAAATCAAATCAAAACCAATCCAACCCAATCACATCAAATCAAATCAAAACCAAGCAGAATCCACTACATGCAATTCACATCAAACCACATCAAATCGAATTAAACCAAATCAAATCAAACCAATGCCAAAACAAATCAAATCAGATCAAATCAAATCAAATCAAACCAAATCAGATCAGATCAGATCAGATCAGATCAGAATCAAAACAAATCAAATCAAATACCTCCAAATCAACTCAAATCAAATCAAATCAAAATCAAACCACATCAAATCAAACCAAATCAAATCCAAACCAAACAAATCAAATCAAACCAAATCAAATCAAATCAAATCAAATCAAAAAAACAAGATCAAAATGAAAATCGGAATCAGATTCAACATCAATATCAAATCGAATCAAAGCAAATCACAGCAAATCAAATCAAATCAAATCAAAATCAAACCAACTCAACTCAACTCAGCTCAAATCAAAGCAAAGCAAAGCAAAGCAAAGCCAAACAAATCAAATCATAATCAAACCATAATCAAATCATATCAAATCGAATCAAAGAAAAAATGAAAATAAAACCCAAAATCAAAATCAAAACAAGTCACATCAAACCACATCAAATCAAAATCAAATCAAATCAAATCAAATCAAATCAAGTCAAGTCAAGTCAAGTCAAATCAAACCAAGAAGCAAACCAAAAGCAAATCAAAAGCAAACCAAACTAAATCAGTACCAAAACCAAATCAAATCAAGCCAAGCCAAACCCAAAACACATCAAACCAAATCAAATCACATCAAAATCAAAATCAAAATCAAAATCAAAATCAAATCAAATCAAGTCAAATCAAAATCAAATCAAATCAAAATCAAATCAAATCAAAATCGAATCAAGTCAAATCAAATCAAACCAAATCGAATCAAATCAAGTCAAACCAAAATCAAAGCAAATCAAAGCAAAGCCAATCAAACCAAATCAAATCAAATCAAAATCCAATCAAATCAAACCAAATCAAATCAAACCAAATCAAAGCAAAACCAAAATCGAAATCAAAATCGAAATCAAAATCAAGTCAAAATCAACATGAAAATCAAAGCAAGCAACTCAACTCAAATCAAAATCAGAATCAAAATCAAAATCAAAATCGACATCAAAATCAAAACCGAAATCAAAATCCAAATCAGAATCAGAATCAAGATCAAAATCAAAATCAAAATCAAAGTCAATCAAGCAATGAATCAATCAATCAATTAATCAATCAGCCAATGAATCAAAGAATTAAGCAATCAACCAATCAACCAATCAACCAACCAACACATCAACCAATCAACCAATAAACCAAAGAGCCAACATCTTCATTTGATTGTTTTCAACTGTTTTTCCTTGAGCGCGTGGCCTGGGAAGCCCAATACTCAGGTCGGTCAGAAGCAAACGAAGAAACGAAGTCAGCACCGAATTCGCACAAGCCGAGACTTGAACAAGCTCGAAAATCTTCTCTCAAAAGGCCATGGATTAACGAATGAAACAACAATGCGATTTCTGTAATCACCTCCACAAAGCTAAAATTGCACATCATGCCAATAAGCCGCATAGATGAAAAACCCACTCACACGACGGCGCCCCAATAAGAACATCATCGACCAGTTGGTACGAAGTTGTTGACCGGCTGTGTTCTGACCGCAAGGTGCCCCACGCGTCTGCTCAGCACATAATCAAAAAGCCAGACGCGCGAAACTGCATGATGAACTGTGAGGAAACGGAAATCGCACGAGAGTCGGAGGTAGCAGCCATCAAGCTCCCCGCTCCTTCGCAGAGGTTTGTGACACAATGCTGGGTATGGTACTAAAACATTTTGTCCCTGTGCCACAAGGACCCCCCACAAGGGAAAGCTTGCAATCAACATGGCAGGCAAAATAGATATGACGAAAACATGAAAACTTAAAAGACATGAAGGAAGAGGAAGAAGATAAAAAAATCGACAAATGTGAAGATAAGTGAAAAAAGATGGAAGCAGATGGACAAAGATGAAGCAAGATGAAAAAATGCAGTAAGATGAGAAATTATAAAATAGTATATATTTAAAACAGGGTGGAAGAATTTTCATATTGGCGACACCAGCGGAGGAGGCTTCAAACTCTTCCGCGGATTGCTCAACTACAAGAAAGGTCATTGCTTTCCCCAAGCTAATTTTGTTTTTTTGCGAAGACTTGTGGAGGAGGAGCGGAGGAGCAGTGTAAAACATGTAAACGTCTGCAATTATCTATTCAGACGGGGCGAACGAATTGCAAGTTTATCGATGCTGCTTCAAGCTTCAAAAACGATTTTAAATTGTTCAGACCAATAAGTGCACCTCCCACGAACTGTCTTTTACAGCCCTTCCGGGTCCGGCTCTCGGTTTTCCCACGAGGACACACACGGTGTTAAACTTTGCTAGATGGTTCGCTAAGTCCTGTTAGACTAGATGATCCTGGTCATGCAACCTTTGGATCGATGATCTTCCTCATCTTCCTCCTGATTTTTTTCTTCATCTTGCTTCATGTTTCTTCATTTTTTCTCTTCTTTATCTTTCTTCATCTGATATTTCATTCATCTTCATCTCATTTTTCGCCATCTTTCGAATTCTCCATTTTTCGCCGGTTTTCTCCATCTTTCATTTATTTTTTTCATTTTCACGATTGATTTTTCCTTTTTCTTCGTTTTTCTTTCCGTTCCATATTTTCAGACGAAAATGAAACGAATTCACCCAGGAAAAAAATTGCATCATCGCCTTTGTCTCACATACACACCTGCGCTTCTTTTCACGCACTGCGAATGAAAACTACCCATTGAGCTCCGTTTTCCTCTAGGTCGCCGCATGTGCACTGTGGCAGCGGTCACATGTCACAACTACAGAAAACTCAAGCGATCAGTGATCAAAGCCAGAGATCAGACATAGCCGTGACAATAATAGCCGACCAGAAGCCGATAACAATTTCACAAGGAATACTTCTCTTTTTTGCCAGGAAGTGCCTATTGCACACACGATGCAGGTCACTACTAGTCCGGAAAGCTGCAAAGACTGCACATGATTTCACATGAGCTCAAATTAAAGCATGATGACCAATGGAGAAAACCAACGAACCAAACCAAACCAACCAGCACCAACCAAGACCAAGCAAACCAGCAAACAAAAACCACCCCCAAGAAGCACAAAAAAGCCCCATCGCAATGGTCATCAAGCTAGTTGACAAACTATATGCACAGGGTGAAACAGCTGACACTCCGCACTCACTCATCTCAAAAGGCGGTCAACTTGGCATCGTTCGTCCGTCTCTCAGCATCGAATCGAGAAGTTTCAGTTGCTCAAGTGACTGCCCACGATGCAAGCCAGCTGTAGATGCCCAAGCGTTGCAGCTTCGTACAATGAATGTAGCACCAATACTAAGCCATCCGAGAAAATGCGAAGATGTAAAAAGAGCCGTATCACAATGCAGAAAAATGGTAAAGAGGGGGGCCCCAGCCCCCCCCAAGTGAGCGAATCAACCTTCCCAGGCAGAGCACCAGCGCCCGCCCAGTCATTCTATGTCTTCGGCCCAGCATGTTATTGAGAGCAGCTCTCCATC
>VSDK01021883.1:302189-315777 GCA_009767595.1 Symbiodinium kawagutii
TGCTGCTGCTGCTGCTGCTGCTGCCAATTCCTTTCATTTTGGTTCTCTATGTGGTGCTTTTTTCAAAGCGTTTTGCTCTTTTTTATCCTCAGCTTGGCTTTCCTGTGGATTCTATTCTGCAACGCCGTATTTTGGTTTCTTCTTGCTGCATTGTCTAAGCTATTATGATCTCTTTTTCTCCATTTTTGAAAGATACCTGTGCCTGGTGCCATGTGGATTTTCAATCGAGCCTCGAAACTTGAAGTACTTCATGCATCTCCATGCTACCAAAATGATGTTGCCGAGGATTAACTGGGGCACCAACAAGGTGAACAATTTATGTAAAGCCGATGTAGGTCCTGGCCTCGGTTGACTTCTTCGCAGTTGCAATTTGTTGCATCCGTGAATCTTGTTGGAGCCAAGGCTCAGCTTACACCCTGAGTGGGCTTTGTGGCAGCTGCACTCTGAGGGCGCCAGGAGTTTTCTGTAGGTCCAATCAGCAAAAGCAGACCAAAATAGGGGACCCCCAAAAATGGATGGTTAGTTCCTAACAATCATTCATATTGGATAATTTGGGGGTCCCCGATTTTGAGAAACCATATTGCAACCATACTGCAACCACTGCGACTGGAATCTCCGCGCCACGGCTGAGGCTTGAGCAAGAAGCAGCTTGTGCTGAACTTCCTGTCTGGGGTGAAGGTCTCAGAAGGTCTCAGAAGGTCTCAGAGGGTCTCAGAATGTCTCAGAGCGAGTCACAGTGAGTCCTTCCCTTCTGTGTTGAGTGGCCCCTCCAGTGGCGCTCCATGGCACCGTGGACATGGACCAACCATGTCCAACGTGTTGGTGGAACATAGTGAACCCTGGTCCTGCGAATTTGTGGATGTGCTCAGGTGCACAAGTGGAAGGAGGACCCAAGAATTATGAATGTGCCGTGCCGTGCCTGAAGTCAAAGCCAAATTTGGGACTCAGCCAATGTCTTCCGTCGTTTCAAGTTGTTCTTATGCTATTTTCAGTCATGATTTCTGAGCTTTGCTTCATCAAATCCAATCGATACGTCTAAGTTGCAGCAGAAATATACTGTGCCAGCTTTGTTTTAGCTGAAAAGAGTTTCTTCGTTTATTTTTCTTCATGCAATTGTAAACCAGGTCTGTTGCCTGCATCATGGGCTTGACAGACTGCGACATTCACTTTTGCCAGATTCTCAGAGATTCTCAGAGATTCTCAGAGTCCAGGTAGTCGACGCAACAGCTCTTGGATACAAAATATCGATAGATATATACCTGTTTTGGGTTAGCACTGCCATTATCGTATACTCAAAATAGTTCGATACAAAAAATAGCTAGCACCGAGTCACCGAGTCGGCTTTTTTTAAACTGAAGGTCAGCACTGCTCCTGGGTGGGTTGTGTACATAACGAGACCAGCTCCGTATAGCCAGAAACTTGGCGGCTCTGGGTGGCTCTGGAAAGTGGTCACAGAGACTAAGTCACTCTGAGCAGATCTTTTGCTGCGTGGTTCTAAGAAGGGACCTAATTCAGCGAGTCGCAACAGACGCAAAGTTGTTGCAAAGGCCAAAGCTATTCAAAACATCAAAGCTGCTGATATCGAGCTGAGCTAGCATGAGTTGTCGACCGTCTCAGCAAGTGGAACTCAAGCAGAGAAAGTAAGGTGGGGCAAAGGGGCACGCAGTTTGGGTGACCCAAATTGGATTTGTTCAGTGGCTTCTTTGCTACACCAATTCAGCATCCGTAGCCCTTTCTTTCAGGATGCGGCAGGGGGTGCGTCATGTGACTAGGTATGGCTGGAGCAGACCCAGCTTGCGATTGGCCGGTCTCATTCGCACTGCCAGCACAGCGGCGAAGGGAGGGCAGGGTCCTTTATTGGTGAGTGCGACGGGTGCTCCGTTGTCAAGCTCTGCTTCTGGCTCTGGCACAGGTGCTTCTGATTTGGAGTTGACCCCAGAGAATGCGGCACAGGTCTTACAAAGTGGAAGTCCTTTTTTGCTGCTCGTGGGAGAGCTTGAGAACCAAGTGGCTAAGAAGATTGGAGGCTTGCAGAAGGCTGCACAAGGGCGTTTGCCAATAGTGAGATTGGATTGCTCCAAGCTTCCGCAAGTTTGTCAAGCGCTGCAAATCGCTTCTTCGCCAACCTTATTGCTTATGGCCAAAGGGCAGGTGGGAGGGCTGACTGTTCATGCCTGAAATGACGACTCAGAAAAGGCAATTTTTGAACTAGGACTGGAAGTCAGTTCAGATGAGAATGGTTGACGGTCATTCCCCGCAGCTTTTGCATTTTGTCGTTGGCATACCTGCTCTGATTGCTGAACCCCAGGTTGTTGCAGGTCTCGAAAGAGATATTTCACCTCCTGCTGCGACTTCTTTTGTGGAAAATGTTGCGCAGATGCTGGGCTTGAAGGCAAGGAAGTGACACTCAGCTCGGTGGAAATGAAATCATGTCACATTTACTTTCTTGCTGACGCGGTTTTGACATTTGCCGTGCCTCTAGGATGTCAAAAGCGGACAACAGCAATCGGACACAAAGTTGGTCTTGCTATTCCCATGTCTCCGAATTTCTCCTAATCCTCAATTCTAGATCTTTAAGTACCAACTGGGAACTAGGCAATGAAATCTATCAATCCAAAAATCCCCATTTCTCCCTGCACAACGCGTCTGGATTCTTGGATCGCCCGTTCTCCATGGCCAGGTCGACTTGGCAGAGGCTGTCACTGAGCAGCTTAAAGAGGCGGAACTGAACGAGTGGAGCGATGCAGTGGCAGCAGAACAAACCTACGACGCAGCTGCTTGGATTCATAGATTTTGGTTCCACCTTCCACGTTATGTGCATCAAGTCTGTTGACACTCTTAATCGATATAGAACTTTCAATTGTAGCCCCTGTCCGAGCTCGAAGGGTGCCATTGGGTGCCATGGGGTGCCATGCGGTACCATGGGGTGCCATGGGGGCTGTGCGTTGCGTTGTGGAGCCGTTTTGGTAGTGGTGACACACGGGCATGGTGTTTGAGGCGCTCTGGAGGTATCAGGTTATTGGTACAGAATGCCGCTGAGATGGTTGCTGTTGAGGCTTTTGCGCTGCAGAGTGAGTTTTGGTGGTAAATAATGCTGCGCTAGAATTGCTGACATAATTTGGATGGTTAATTGTTAAATTTGGTTTGTTCTTATCAATTCTTCAATATCATTTGTTACTCCTTAAATACTGTCAATTCAGAGAAAAATAGCATTGTTAATTCTTAGCATAAGTTAATTCTTTTGTTAATTCTTCGCTCTCACATGCTTCTTTGCTTTGACCGCTGCCTGTGTTTCTTTTGAACGTCCAGGTTCTGAGCCGCCCGGACCTCCAGAATGACGCGAGGATACGAGCCATCGCAGGTCGAGCTCGATGCCTGTTGAGGCTCTGAATCGGCTGCCCTGTAACACACGCTAAAAGCATCAAACAAACATGGTTGAACAGTGAGTTGAACAGTGAAGATGAAACAAAGATGAAACGAAGATGAAATGAAGATGAAATGAAGATGGATGAAGATGAATGAAGATGAATGAAGCACATGTAAATCACGTTTAGTTCGAGCTGTATCCTTTTCAAGATGAAGTGCAAATGCCGTGACTATTATGATCACTATCATGGGGGTGTGGAAACATTGCAGAACTCCGGTGATGACTACTGTGAGTTCTTCACATTGACGGCAAAACAAGATTTTTGGCATTTTGGTCGCGTTTCCTTTCAAATTTTCATGGTCGCGCTTCTCACCCTTGGTCTTGAAGCCCTTCAGCTCGCCATCAGCTCTCACCTTTGTCCGGGCAGGCGATGTTAATCATTGTCGATCCCCGTGTGGCTCCCCATCTGGATCCCCATGTGTAGGACTATGGATGCCCGTGGATCCCCACTTTCACCTAGCTGTGCTGCCTGGGTCCTCCTTCGCTTCTTGCCTTCCTCCGAGTGAGACCATGCTGCTATGCAGTGCTACGCCGAGCCATGATCCTCCCACTCTTCAGCCAGGCAATGGAGTGGACTCCTTGTGGTACACGGGGCTAGAGCAGTACTCGTACTTGCTGGTTTTTCCCACCAGACAGGTGAAGAGTAGTGAGATTTTCAAAGAAGCAGGACCATGCACGACAGCGCTTGGTTTACCCAGCACTACCCCCAGGTCAAATAGCAGTGCACTTTTGCTGACCAACTTGGTCGACTTTACCGATCTTTAAAGATGAGTGGCCAGCAGCTCCCAAAGCGTTCCATCGCTGGCCGCAAAGCACTGCAGTTCTGGTCCATCAACTGGTCCACTTGCTGCACCAGCTGCAGTTCTGTTCTCTCTCCCTCTGAAGCCGTCCCACTGGAACAACAATTGCTTGATTTGCGTTCACATGCTTTCACTGATTGGTTTTGCTGTTTTATTGGTCCTGACTGCTCTTGTTTTAGAATTTCTGCGGACGACGTCGTCGTCGTCGTCGTCGTCGTCGTCGTCGTCGTCGTGGTGTTTTTGTTGTTGCTGTTGTTGGGGAACAACCCCAACTGCTTGGTGAGGGTCTCAAGATCTTATTCAATCCCCCTAGCTCCGCCTCTGCAAGGGTCGGGAATGGGCCACTCTACATGTTTCAAAAAAGGTTGGTTGATTTCTCAATTTACAAACCAACAATCAAAATTTTGCCCAGCCGTTGATATGGGTCTTGATATGCTCGGTCGGCGACCTCCTGTCCACTGTCCTCTCTTCCTGCGCTGGACCTCAGAGGAGTCTGACCCAGCAGTGTCCTGCAATGGCCTTCTCCTCTTCCTGCTCGGCCGGGGCAGTGTCTTCCCCACAGAAATAGAACTTGTACTAATAGGGAGGGTAGGCGGCTGGAGGGCGGTACAAATCTTTGTGTGGATATACCCATTTGATTGTGAATTTCAATCATTGGATCATCATTTGTATTTACAAAGTCCATTCGTTTGATACAGATTTTCCACTGTTTGATTTCTCAAATCAAAGTCAGTGCTTCGCAGGCGTCGAGACGTCTCTGCTGCAGATCAGTCGAAGATTCTGTTAGAAGAGCTGCAGGGTGCAGGACATGCGGGTTTGCCAGAGGCAGGGTTCGGCCACACCCAAACTTGAAGACCAGAAAGCATCCTGTTTGGGGGTTCAGGGGAGATTCTGGGGAGGTTCATGGCTGCCTATTGTGAAAGCTCCTTGTAGCTGCTGGACTGCACCAGGTTGCAAAGATGCACCGAACTGAAACAACGGTGAATAACCTACGAAAGGATTCTTTCCTTGAATCATGCAAACCATTCTTTCCATTGGAGCCTAGGCAAATTAGGGCATCATTGCTTGAGCATGCACGCCTGCACACCATTTGCGGACAGGTCAAGCAAGCAATTGCCATGCAGTGGATTGACCAAAAGCAACGCGAATTAGGCCACATTTGCAATGCCTTTGCATCCTTCTGTTTTGATGTCGTCCATGGGCACAGAGCATCTGGACTGCAGTGCATTTGTTCCAATCCTTGTGTCCTTCATTCGCAATGCCTCAGCACCAGTGTGTGGTTTGTGCGGAACGAATTTGGAAACAACAAAGGCTTTTGGCAATCCAGCCATCTGTAAGCT
The DNA here is from genome assembly GCA_009767595.1 of Symbiodinium kawagutii. NCBI lineage: Eukaryota > Dinophyceae > Suessiales > Symbiodiniaceae > Symbiodinium > Symbiodinium kawagutii. Next base: position 307,757 of record VSDK01021883.1, read on the forward strand.
CTGCAGGTGAAGTGAATCTGCAAACCCTGAAGGCCAAGATTGTGAGATTCGCAGCATGCTGACATGAAATGTATGACTGTGCGACCCGTTTGTCTCTACTTTATGTATGGCAAATGACATGTACAAAGATCTATCTAAGTGTATCTATCTATATATTTGGATAAGTCTTTTACTATCTATTCTCTTTATTCTATCCATCCTCTCTATCCTATCTATCCCATCTATCACGGCCCATCTATCCTATCTATCCTATCTATCCCATCTATCCCATGTTTCCTATCTATCCCATCCATCCTATCTATCCTATCTACTCTGTCTGCCCTATCCTATCATATCCTATCCTATCCTATCCTATCCTATCCCATCAAACTAAGATCTAAGTCTATCTAAGTCTCTCAATCCTAAGTCTATCTAAATCTATTGAATTAAGTCTATCAAACCAAGTCTATCTAAGTCTATCTAAGCCTACCTTAGTCTATCTACGTCTATCTAAGTCTATTTAATCCTATCTAGCTCTATCTAAGTCTATCTATCTTAGTCTACAGTAATCTGGTCTCGTCTTATCTCGTCCAATCAAACTACATATAAGTATATAGCTATGAATGATGACCCTTTGTGTTGCGTGTTTCACTTGCGCCTCGAGATGATCCATGGCTCAAAGGATTTAGTTTTGTCGAGGCAGCATGGGAGGCAAATCCCACAGACCTTGCTGCGGTTCAGGCCGTGAGACTTTCCGTTTCGGTTGATTTTCGCATGCAAAAACCCAGGAAGGAGACGAAATAGCAACAATTCTTCAATCCCTGGACGACCTTGTTCATTTTCAAACTGGAGGCGCCATTCTTGATCTGAGGCCTATGCAGTGTCCATCTTTTGGACAAAGGGAGAGGTGCAGCAAAGCTGCAGTTGCAGCTGGGCATCATTGCTGCTATTGATAAACCACATTTCATTGTCCCCTGCCAGTTGCTGGTTGCTGTTAGAATCTGCACTTGCATAAGCCATTGCATCATTGGTTTGATGCCTTGCATGAGCTGCATGAGCGATATTCAGGATATTTACAATTCGCCGCATTTTGACGCGGTCCGGAATCAAAACAGAAATCCACCTTTGGTGTTACTTACATGATGTGATGTAATGTTTACAGCTTTGGTATCGTGCTAGAATTAAATGATTCGATTTCTTTGCATCAATTGTATGAACAGCAAACCATCGTAATGCAAGTGCAAGTTGAGTTTTCATGCTAACTCTGGTCTGAAAGGTTTAGTTCCACCGGTGCTTGTTTGAAACCCGAGCACAGTCGACAGGTGGATGCTTTCGAGGCTGGCTTGTCGCTGCTGCGTCGGAATCGATCTGACGAGGCCAACATGTCGGACTTTGGTCAGGTTGACATCTGGGTCTGACATTTGCTGGGCATTCTCAATCGTGAAAAGCTGCCCCCATTCAGAGATGTGAACTCTTGTCCCTCAGCTTTTGTGAAGGTTTGTGGAAGCACAACATTGGTATTCGTTCGAATAGACGTCCAACTTTGAGAAATATTTTTCATGAAGCTGTCAGCTGGATTTGAGTACGGAAGACAGCGTGAGCTCAGAGATCAGAGCTGATTGTTGAAACTGGTGTGGTGCCACATCACTTGTTGTGGCAGTTGAGAGTTCTCAATACGGAACGCTAACCTCTCAGCTGTGCTGAAGCCTCCGGCCACCCCTCCCAAGTTCGAACTGTCAAAAGCCAGATATTGACAGAATCAACATATAGAACCGATAAAAACCAGTCCGTTCGAATCAACATAGAATCAACATGAATCAAGTCAATCTTATCCAATCTTAGTTTCTCATGTTTCTCCTATTGGTTTCTCTTATCTTCCGATTTTGTGCATTCCTTTGGCAGGCGCGACAGTTGGTCCTCTCTTTGGTCGAAGCCCTTGGGCCTCAACATCCCAAAAGTGCCTCTTCCAGAAGGCGAGCGCTGAGCTCTGAGCGAAGTGGGGGACCTGACCAGTCGAAGTCCCCTTCGTACGAAGACTTTCGCTTCGAGTTGTAGCTACTGTGATGATCTTTGATGTATTTTCATGTACTTTGATGTACTTTGTAGTCCTTGAAGTGCGTCATTTTGCGTTGTCTTGCAGCTTTTACTTTTGCTGAATCACGAAGTTGCATCACTTGGAATGGTTCAAGGCACTTGTGGGGCCGTGTTCAATAGTTCAATGTGAGGAAGAGGACTTGAGTTCCAGATGAACAATCTTGCCTTGGACTACTTTGCTTTGGATGAGCTGGGATGGGCACCTGGACATTGCCATCCTGACGTGCAAGTGGAGGATTTTCCCCTTGGCCAAGTGAAGTGGCACTGGGACGCACCTCCTTTAGCTGATGCGATGATGCAGGTCTACTGCCCCATGTCCATGCTATCCGCTTCTTCGCCCATCACTTGCCTAGCTGGAGAGCTGGCTGCAGAACTGGAATGCTTTTGCAGAGCCAAAGATTCCACAGCAGCTTTGCAGTTTCCACAGTTCGCAGCTGTGCGACCATGCGCAGAGGAACTGTTGGAAGACGAACGATGGACACCGAGAAGGGATGCATCACTGGAATGTGAGCTGTTGAGTCTGAGTCACCAATGGCTGGAAGAGTATGCAGCTCAGAAAGCTCAGGACATGAAGCCAGAAGACAGAGCTGCGATCAGACAGGTGGACCAGCAATGTGAATGGATCAATCAACTTGCAGAATCTCATGACTTCAAGGAATTTGAGATGCAAAGGTGTCAGCCTGACGTCTTGATGGAGGAAACTGGTGCAATGACGAGTGTTGTGAAGACCGATACCACCATGAATCATGAATCAATCGCACCAAATATGCCTGAGATCACTGAGATCAGCTCACCAGTGGCCGTTCCGGTACTGGATGACCCTGGCACCGAGTCAGCCGCAGATCTTCCCCTGAAAGAGAGGGACCAGGCTTTGGGCGACGCGCGGATGGCCATGCATCGGCCGCCGGTGCTGTCCAAAGTGTGGCAAGCGAAAAGTATCCCAGGTGCCGCAAATGCTCACAATGCTCAAGGGACTGAAGCTGAGAGGCTTTCTGTTCGATCCTTGGACCTGAAGGAGTTGGGAGTTGACTCTTTGCCATGCATATGGACTTTAGAGAGTCTACCTGGGGAACCACTCCTCTCCTTGCCAAGCTCCTCTGAACCTTCTAGGAGGTTTGTGGTAGATGGACACTTTGCGCTGCTTGGCTGCGAATAATTGGTCTCTGAAATCTTTGAGAGCAATTCTTTGGAAGCTTCATGCTCTGCCGCGTCTTCACCAAGGTTTGAGTGCCCTGCTGAAATTCTGGAGGTGTCCTGGGAGATGTTTTGAGAAACTTCAGTCTTTTTGCCGAATGCACAGTGAAGGGTTCTGTTTAAACTTTAAACTTGAGGGTGAGGGGGTGGAGGTGTGTTCGCTCGACCTTGCGTCTGGAATCGCAACCGCAGCAGCCGTTCGGAACCCTCCGCGCACCAACTGCAAACGTTGGCCACCGTCCGTTTGGGGGACTATGGCTGGACTAGTGGCGATTCCAAAAGCATGCTTAGAAGCTTGTGTTTTAGATCGCAGCCGTGCCTTGCAGAAGGAAGATTCGAGCTTCATTGAAAAGTGTCGGTGTGCGTGGCAGCTTCAGCAATTCCATGTTGTATCTTTCGTGGCGGGCAGCACTTTGGATTTATTCGTTGTTTTCTAGGCTCCGTACTAGTAGCCGTGCGTGGGGAGGGTAAGAGTTACAAAAATTGTGAGAGAAGCAAGTTTTTTTCTGCGTCGCGTCGCTTTTCTGCGTGCTGTCATTGCGGGGAGGATTTGAGAGGAGATTGAGTGGGCCTGCTAATGCATTTGTGCCAGTTGATTTTTCTTTAAATGACGTGTGCCAACAGTGCTTTATTTAACGGTAGTGCTGCGCGAATTAAAGTTTCGGACATATGACGTCTTCATTTGGTTTGGCAGATTTGGTGCTTTCAGCACATGCAACTGTTATTGGGAAACCGTTCTGCAATGCCAGTGCTGGGCGAAGTGAAGTTTAAGACATGTCAAATATTGACTCTGTCTGGCAGTCGTGGTACTTTAAAGTAATCCAGCTGTTGCAGAAAAGCTTTTGCAAAGCTACTGGTGCGCAAAGTGAGGTCAGATCTTGACTTTGTGTGGCAGGCATGGTGCTTTGAGCACATGCAGCTGTTGCATGCAAGCTGCTGGTGGTGGTGGTGGTGGTGTAGGTGTTTTTGGTGGTGCATCCTGTGCTTTTTCAGCGGTGGTCTTTTGGTGGCGTTTGGGGCGGTAGTGATTTGGTGGTGGTGTTTTGGTCGTGGTGTTGTTGGTGGCAATTTGGTGGTATTTTGGTGGGGTGTTTTCGTGGTGGTGTTTTGGGTGATGTTGTGCTGGTGTTGTCCAGGTGGTATTTTTGGTGCTAGTGGTGGTGGTGGTGATGGCGGCGGTGGTGGCGGTGGGTGTTTTCTGCTGTTTTGGTGATGTCCCACAAGAATTTCTGGCAAACATGTCACAGTGTCCCACAAGAGAGTCTTACAAAGAGTATTCCCACAAGACTCACGAGACCTACCGGACCTACCAAGACTGTCCTATTTGGAGATTCGATTGACCCAGAATTCGGGTTAAAGTAATCACGTTGGGCCCTGCGAAGCTCCAGGATTGCTCTCCCAACTTTTGGGCTTTGGGCGAGGAAGAGATCCAAGACTTTCCCGTACCAAACATGGCAATGGCCATGGAGGATGCCTGCCATGTGATCAGTCTTGCGAAGGCAAGCGCCGGATCAGTAGCCAGGAACCTTCCAGGAATGTGGGATTTCTTATCATATGAATTTCTGTTGCTGAAAGGGATAAGGATACGAGTACAGATAAAATGTACAATAGATGTTGCATTCTGCGCATTTCAAGATGTGAAGTAAATGGAGTGCTTACAGCCACAGCCAGCACTTGATTCTGAGTATGTTCTCTGCGCGAGGCAGAGGCTTTAGAGGTCGCACAGACCTGGCTTACGAAAGCGGGCAACATGGGCAACGAGGGCAACGTGGATGAGTTGAAGAAGCTGGTGAGAGAGACGGAAGTTCCGGAAGTTTGCAAGCCACAGTTGAAGTATCAGACATGGGAGGAGTAACTTGGCATGTCGAGGATGATTCTGGGTGTTCGAGTCGCGAAGGAGGAAGGAGAGGAAGGAAAGGAAGGAGAGGAATGAGAGGAAGGGGAGGAAGGAGAGGCAGTCGAGGGGCAGGTCCATCCGAAGTGCAAGGCCTCTTTGTTGGGTGAGCGGATGCTGTGTTTGCATCCATCTTGGGTACTGACGCTGGACTATTCTTGGCCCAGGGGCGTATAAAGTCGCTGTAAGATGTTAGGCCATTTTGGCGCAATAAAGCCTATACTGACCACGTTTGTGGGCCCAGTATCCCCTTCCCGTACACCCCCAAATTAGCACTATTTAGTCCATTGAGCGCAAATTGGACACATGTTCATGTTGGCCCCCACGGGCTCTATTCTGCCAAGCTGTTTACCCAATCCACATCTGCAACCCCTTCCTTTGTGCTTTGGGTCCGTTTATCTTGTGAATGTGAGTCTTTTCATAAGGAGATCCATCCTTCAAACGCATGCAAAAGCCGCGGGAACTAGTAACAACAGTGTTTTTCGACCATTCTGACGTACTACCTTGGGATCAAAGGCACAGTTGGACTGATTAAAAGTCTGTATCTGAAAATGAGCTTCCGGAGGCAAAGACTCCGTTCCTGGCACCCAGAAAAGTACCTTAGATGTCGCCCCTCCCCGTAGTTAAAGCATGCTAAAGCTATGACCTCTTGCCGTGCCAACGAGTGAATGTAGACTGGGTCTTATGACGCCTTGGTACTTCCGCTTTGCCCTGCGGGCGGATTTGATTGGACATTGGACTCAGGGGATTTTTGGAGTCGCAGATTTCAGGTGCTCCACAGCACTGGCGCCAGTTTGCAAGACTGCCTGGGTTTCTCCAGATGAGACGCAAAGGGTGCAGAATGTGAGATGCAAATTCGCCTTTGAGGACGCTACCAGCATGAGTCATTGAGTGGTTGGGGTCCAGTTGGATTTCGAATTATCATTTTAGCATAGAATAGACAGCCCAAACCTCACAGGAGCAATCTCTGCGAACTCATTTATCTTTGCTTGGCAGTGTCGCTTGGCCAATAAATTGCCAATAAACATTACCTGTTCCACATCCTCGTTTGATTGCTGTGTGACCTAGGTTCCTGATGAATGCCAAGCTGTACCAGTCACGCGGCTGCCGCGAGCTGCCGAATGCCAAGCTGTACCAGTCACGCGGCCGCCGCAAGCTGCCGAATGCCAAGCTGTATCAGTTGCGCGGCTGCCGCAAGCTGCTGAAGAGACTTGCTACTACAAACCTTCAAAGCAGGAGGGGAGACTGCATGGTCACTCAGTTTTTTTTTGGGAGCAAGCTATTGTTCCAGGGTAGGCTTGTCAGACAGGAAACGCTTGGATCATGCACTGAAAGTAATTTCAAACAATACACATTCATGGGTCTGATTTTAATACAAGAAGGCAGGTCGATTGTTTCGAACTCCTTGCGATCTCATGGTGACCATGGTCTTGTCCAGGAGGAAATATTGATGCAGCAATTAGAGACGGTCTCTGGTTTGGCATGGTTGGCATATCGAGAAAAGCTGCCCCAGCTTGTTCCACCACTGGAAGGCAGGGTGAGATGATGATCAGAGCCAGTCTTGAGAAAGTTGATCAAAACCAATGTCTGCACTTTTGTTGGCACTGCGATTTGGTTTATCTCCAAACCAGCCTTCAAACCAAGTGAAACCTCTTTCCACATGTTGGGTCAGGAGCCGTCGACGAGGTGCCGGATTTGGAGAAGCTGGAGGAGATGTTGGTAAAGCATGAAACCAGAATCCAGGTGCGGGGATCACTGAGGGATTGGCCACATAAATGTGATAAGACTAAACTATGATAACCTCCACTAATCTACGACTAAATCTACTAAATCTATTAAACAATCTGCACAAATAGAAATAGCGATTGAGTTGCAGATGATAGATCTAGAGATTGAATTGCTTGGGATCTAGAGACGCGGCCGCTTTCTCCAAAGGCCCTTAAATTGCGAGGGATCTTTGCCGGGTTCTCCAAAACTTAACGTTTCACACTTCTTCCAATGAGCGGGATGCTGGACCACTTTTTCCCGATGTGACAGCAATACAGATGAGACCCCCAGATGGTCAGCAAGTATAATCTCTTCTACTCCAAAAACCACCCAGCAAAAGGTGTGCATTTAAATCCGTTCAGCTGGGGATGGTGGAAGAAAATCAGCCTTTCTGAGTCACCGGGTGCGAGTTGGCTCACCATGCCATCGGGAAGCACAGGCGGCGCAGTTCAGAGACAGCAAGGCCTTCGAGTGCAGCCTTCACCATCTTTTGTACAACTTGCGCGTATGATGCTCAGCAGTGAGCCGTCCAATCTTGGGGTGTGACCAACGAGTGACCTTGGACTCCTTGAACTGAACTAAGCTTTGGATCTGTCAATTTAGGCGATGCTACTGCTGCGGGAGGATCTAAAGAGGAATGGACGCCAACTTGGTGGTGATTTTGCCACGTCAGTAGTCAGGATCTTAGACTGTGAAAGTGGGCTGAGTGATCTACAGGGCCAAAGTCATGTCACAAGATGTTTCTGGCGTTTCTTGCCGTCCTGGGCAACTCTGCAATATTTCTTCATGAGGGGGTTTGGCCTTCAAACCAACAGCACAAGCTGCTAAGTAGTTGCTTCATTTTTGTCTTTTTTCAAGCTGCTAAATGTAATGTAGTTCTACCCTGCCATTAGCAGGTTCCTCAACGTGGTGGGATTGAAATCCTTTATGGAAAATACAACCTGCTCATGGGATCAACTTGTTGCTCTGAAATAGATTTCTGCAGAACAAGCAGATGATCAGCACCAAAATCCGTTCGCAATCAACGAGCAGTGGCCTGGTCAGACGCAGGCGACACCTCGGCAGACTCTCAGCTCTCCCATGATGAGCGTCG
>VSDK01021883.1:323972-355773 GCA_009767595.1 Symbiodinium kawagutii
TAGCCACTCTGAACCTGTGGCAGGTCCTTCAGCAATGCACTCTTCATTTGATGGTTGTGCCCTGGCCGGTGCGAAGCTGATGCTTTGCAGGCTCTTGATTTAGTGTTCGCAGGATAAGGATGAGATGAGGAAGTGAACGAGCTTTACCACAAGCCAAAGACATTCCAGTGCGGAAAAACAGTCACCAGTTCATCAAGCCTAAGCTGTGTGAGAATGCATTAATCTTGTCTGTGCTCCAAGATAGATACTCTTAGTCAAATTTAGGCATATCTCGGGGGGATAGCGAAGTCACGTGTTTTGCTTCTGCGGTCAAGAGTGGTTGACATGTGGTCTCCGAAGAATTCGTGTTGGAAGAAGAGGTTTTTCTTCACAATCATTAGCCATGGGCCAGGTCTTATGAGACGGAAACTCGATAAAGTCGCAATGTCTATATTCTCTTCTTTCCATTGCAAGAGATTGAGATGGCATCCGTTGTCTCCTGCAATTCATCGCCCGAGAAGAACATCCAGCTAGTTGAAGCTCAAAGAATCTAAAAGACAGCTGGCATATTCTGAAATCATCAGGGGCTGTCACTGAAAATCATTGGGCTTTGAGATTTTAATCCTTCGGCTTCACAGCTTCCAACATGACCAAGCAACCGGAGGAACAGATTCCAGCAGATTCGAGCAGATTCCAGCATCCCAGCAGTACATTTTGAAAGTGAGAAATCTCCGCATTGTTGGATAAGAGAGTGCTACCGACTGCATGCGGATATGAAGCTTGAAGCATTGGCATCTTTCAAAATAAGTTGACATCGAGCATTAGAGGCACCATGAGGCACCTATCACCAGGTCTCCGAGCTAAGTGCCAGCGACATGTGGCCCCATGGTGCCCCTGGACAGCGATGCAGAGTTTGGACGTCCGGTCATCTCCTGAGATCGTTATCGAACTTGACACCGTATGGAAGGGACTCATCTCCACGAAGGGAGATGACATTCATGGATTCCATGGATGTGGATTCATATGGATTCATGGACTGACATTTTGGGTTCTTGTGCAAAATGTCAGTTTGAGTAATTCTTTTGGGCCCATTCATGGCCTCACATTTGGCACAAGTCAGCGGTGCAATCGGTTGGATGAAGGGGAATCGTGAGAGCCTCCCTCAAGCAAATGCCGATCTCACTTCCAAGTACGAAGGTTACGGCATAGGTATAGAAAAAATATCACCAGTAGATTAGATCGTATCCCACTTGTCATGACGTCACGTTGAAGACAGTTTTTTGCGCCTCTGAAAGAGTGCCAAGTTGACGACAATTAGACCTCTGCTTTTAAAGGCCCCGTTTGTTCCAACCAACATGGGCTGCGCACCAAGGTTCATCAGTCTTCCATGCGTCCTGGCTGCGTCGACATTCCAGTGCCCCAACATCCCGGAAAAGTCAAGACCACAAGGCTGACCCCCACGAGACCGACAGTGACCCAGAGACACAAAAACATGACCTGGACCGAGGAAGACAACATTTAAACTGCTCAAAGATGTTCAAACCACTCGAAGTGGAACCCAGATTGATTATGAGGTATTCCGCGCTTTACACCATATATTCTACATATCTATAAAGGGCTGCAAGTCTTCGATTCTTTGGCCTACCAGAGATCACGGACTAAGCCCGCAAGAAGTCCTGGTCACATCTACCTAGTGCGCCCACTAAACATTGCGAAAATGAGCTGGCCTGGATAGAGCTCAATTGTGTTTCGTTTTGGGTTGCCATGATGTGTGAGGGAAGAGAGTACAGATATACTGGATGTGCAGTGCCGGTGCTGTTGTTTTCTTGTTCTCCAATCAGATTGCTCTTGGGGTGCTATTGGCTTTCAAGCATTGGTTCCTGTCATTGTCTCCCGAGAGGTGAAGATCATGTGATGACATCTCATTTGCTTTCGCAGTCAGACCTTCTCATGGCAGTTATTCCGATGGGTCTCCCTAGTTGTTGTATCCTTGCCCCAAGCAGCTTACTGTTGGGGTTCTACTAGTGTTCAAGAATTGGTTTCTGTCACCAGATGATTCCAGCGTTTAGTCTCCCAGCTCATCCTCCCGTCAGACCTTGTCACGGCATGAGTAGATTCTCCAGATACTGTAGCTTCAGCGATAGGGGTTCTGACTATTCTGTATTATTCATACTTTTCAGCTCAGGTTTTGGGACTTCTCCTGGCCAAAATTTGATCCCGGCCGTCTTGTCTGCCTTCTTGATCGGCTACTCTTGTGCAATCTGGGGTCTGTGCTGATGTATGTGTCTCAAAATGTGTCTCCATGTACTTTGTCTTTGTCTCTCCATGTGTCTCAAAATCTATCTCGATCTTGTCGCAGCTACCATTTGGCTTTGTCTCTGAATTTGACTCTGAACTTGTTTGATCAGATTTACATCACCGGCTTCCATCTTGGGTCAAGTTGCAAGGTAGTTTCCTTGGGTTGGCCTTGAAGGTACATCCGGTTTGCCAAGAAGCCCATGGCAGCACCCTTCCACAGGCTTGGGAGATCTTGGTGGAAGCCTTCCACTTTAGCTCCTATCTCAACTGCTACACTGCTGAGTTTTGTGGTGTATCCACAACATCTTCACAGTGGATTCTCTAAGTATTCACAACGTATTCACTACGTATTCACCAGGTTTCACGACATATTCAGTACGACGCAGGGACACCAATTTTAGACCTTAATACCTTTGACTGACGGGCTATCGACACTCTAGGTCCTTTGTTGCGAATCGCGCATACGATGTGCAGTCCATTGCATCGTACACAGACGGTCTACGGTCTAAGTGATTCCGTTGGGTTTGACACCAACAAAAATAGAACTCCACCGGTTTGCTGGCTATGCTCTTTAGAATTCTTTGCATTAACCTCCCCTAGTCGATGCTTACTGGCTGGGGGGGCACCGAGCGTAGTGGACGGCGCTTGTTGGTGGTGGGATTGGTGCGGGACTCGATTTCATTTTTGCATCTGAAACCGCCGTTGCCTAGGCAACGCGTAGTGGACGGCGCTTGTTGGTGGTGGGATTGGTGCGGGACTCGATTTCATTTTTGCATCTGAAACCGCCGTTGCCTAGGCAACCTTTCTGGATCGAGTTCGGTTGTCCTAGGGTTCAGAGGCACCAAAATCAGTTCCTATGCCACTATGGTCGCTCCCAAACAATCTCACGTTTGACATTGAAATAATATACAGCATAGACCATGTGGATGGCACTGTCTGAGGTGGCGGAGCTGATGGCTCTGCGCCTCCTACCCCTGATGCAGGCGCCATTGCACATCGCTATCACTGGCAGCGTAGGATTGAACATTCCATGAGGCAGTCTGCCAAAGTTGGAGTGATTGAAGTCAGGAGGGAGTCAGCATGGGAGGGCCACTCTCAGTCCTGTCAGGCATATCCCATGAATGCATCATGCTTGGTCTTCCTGTACTACTGGAAGGCAGCCATCGGACTTGCTTCGCTTCGAGCTGTGTCATGCAAACAGCACGCAGCAGGATGAATGTGGTGAGATGGTTCCTGAATTGGATCACTAGTGGAAGTAGTTTTGCATGAATTGATTACAATAGTTAAACCATTAGAAGTGATTACATGTGAACAATAAACTTCTTATTCTTTGCCATGTGTGCAAATGTATGTTTCCACATCCAAATGGAACTTCGGTTTACCGCTGCACTGTTGTGAGACGGCTTGTTTCTTTGGTTCTGAGCCGCAATGAACTGTAGGAATCGAAGCGGGCCAAAGTGCTGCAAATGAATGAGGCCAGCCTGTGACATTGGGATGAACTGGATTCCGGTGTCCAAGACATGTATTCTCTGGATACGAACTGACTGTTCATCAATCGTAGTCTCCGGATACTGTATGTGGCACCTTTGACATTTTATGTTGGAGGCTAACATCTGTTGCAACAGTATTTCTGCCCGTCAGGTATCCTCTTCCCCTTCTTTTGGGAGGTTCTCCTTTTCTTTGTGTTCATTGATGACTAGTCATTTCGATTAGTTCATTGGTTCGATTGCCATTTTCGCTTCCTGTTCTTCTCCTCATTTTCGTTATCTCTTCCTTTTCGCTGCTCGTCATTTTCACCGATCCCGGGGAGATGTTGCCAATCACAGATGGTGTAAGGTAGTCCTGCAGACAAGATGATGTGAATGGGACTGTCCCAGTAAATTGAACGGATTTCGAATCATGTGTCAAATAGAAATGTCAGAATATCACATGTCAGCAACATTTGGTTTGTCCGACCTCACGTCAGTACATGTCAGCACATGCCTCAGAAATCCTCAGAACATATGTTTGTGTGAGACTATATGCCGCTGTGGCCACACATGTCGGACTATATGCAAGAACATGTGAGTACGAACTGTCTAATTTTAGCACCGGAGCATATGGAAGCACACATGGCTCTGCTATGTCAACACAAATGTCAGAAATGTCGGAAGACATGCGCTCAGTACTTATGCCCACAAATGGCAAGAATGTCAGTGCATGCAGATACCAGAAACAGGTTCATGCGCATCCCATGATATATTTTTGGAATTGCGCCAGAATACTTGGAATATTTGTGTCAGGGAATGTCATTGTGTGTATGTCAGAACATACATGTCAGAAATTAAAACTGCTAAAATGCAAAATCATACACGTGCCAGATTGAATGCCCGTACGTACATCAGGCTACCCTGTATGCTAGATCATACGTCAGCTCATCAGGAAAATGTCGTACATGTCAGTTTCATTCAGTCTCCTTGCTTATAGGAAACACCTGGTGATTTCTCAAGCCATAGGGGTGCCCGCATCCAGTTCATTAACAATGTGTAGTGATAAACTAACTATAACTTAGGGTTTTCCCTGTGACTTCAGAAACCCCCACCTCAGTGTGGAGAGCAATTTCCAATGGGCGGTGGTGTCTTTCAGTCCCACCTGTGGTAGCGTTGTCGAAGCTCCTAGCACGAAGCTTCTCGGGGCAATGCTGAAGGGAAAGCCTGTTGCCAAAAAAGCTACGTTCTATAATGGTTGGTTTTTGATTTTAAAAACACCATAGATTTATGATAAATTTTGGTTGGTTTATGCCAAGAAAACTATGATATGAATGTTTTTCAAAATAGGGGACCACAAAAATGGTATCTTTATGCATATGAATGATTTAAATCTGATGATTGCACTACCGCCGCAGGGAAGGTACAGTAGATGGTGTGTACGGGTACTTGGCTGCCTTCAGGCCCACAGGGAGCTGCATGAACTCGATCCTAATGCTACGGCTGCTGTGCAGATTTCTTGGATGTTGAGGGAGGATCTGGCAACAAACTTCAGCGCCTCTCGGTTTGTTCGGAAATGCACATGTTGTTGCCAGGGCAGCGCCGGTGCGTCCCCTAATAGCAAGCGCCAGTCTCAGCGCATGGGCGTCATCGAAGCGTGCCGCGTTTCGAACTGCAGCTGCTGCCTGGTAGTTAGCCTGACCCCGCGCCGTCATGCGCACTTTGAGCGTGCAACCAAATGACAAACACAAAACCTCATCGCTTCGAGCTAAAGGATCAAACTCTGCAATTGGCAGGACGTGTTGGCATCCTCAACGATAAGCCGCCAGGGATACCTTTATGTTGAATAACACCCATGTAATCCATTGAGATTTTGACGGGTAAATCACAGTAAATGGTAACTTGGTACTTTTGCGAGCCCTGCAATTCGAACAGCGTTATAAATCGGTAAGCTGTGAAAGTTGCAAGCATCCTCACTGTAAAATATTCAGACAATCCGTAGATCTGCCTATTGACCGCTTTGCCGTTTTACCGTTTTACCTCGCGTGGGTGCATCTGCCCTACATGTATCCCTTCGCCGTTTTACCACACGACTCCTCTGTCAAAGGCTCTGGTCTCAAAGAAACTCAATCTCCTCCATATGCCATGGACCACTCCCTGCATGCGCTGTCGAACGCAATACTTCAATTCCCTTCCTTGGGGTTATGCGATGAGAATGCTAACGTTGGGGCTTTGTTTAATGAGACGTTGGTAAAGCAGAGGTGGTGACTATAATGTGTTATATAGGTAAGAAAAGGGTATGGGTTAGAAAACCACAAGGCAACCTAAGGGTTGGGCTTTGTGGTGGCTTTTACATTTGTATTAAGCAAATATGCGCATCACTTCCAGTGAGGCCTTCGAACTTGCTGGTTTGACAGACGTTTTTATATCAACAAATTGTGTGGATCATTGACGCCATTGCTTCTGTTTGGCTTGAGCTGTTGCCAGGTTCTGGCTTGCATCCTTGCGCTTGTGGTTTGGGTCCTCCCGTGTTTGGATCCGGCTGGTGGTGTCCTGCACGAGGAGATGCAGGCTTTGAACTCAGGCATTGAGGTGAGATACAAATTGTATTCCCAGAATTTGCATCGCAATAATTGAATGGCTCGGCTAAGTCACGACTTTCGGAAATTTTCAATAGTATATGATAGATATGAATATACATAATAAAATCATATGGCCCTCAATAAATCGATAAATATATGTATATATGTATATATATATATATTACAGTATATATTTATGATATGTTATATTTGTGTATTTATGTCTATTTATGTGTATGGGGATCATAGCCTGGCAGGAGGGAGAGATATGTCATGGCAGCTGGCGCAGCAGGTAGAAGAGCTGCTGGAGACGTTGCTGGCTCCAAGGACGGGACGTCTCATGGTCGCACCTGGGCAGACGGTGACCCTCGTGGGTCCTGTTGGTTCGCGGGGTTGGATGCCGTGTGGCATTGAAGGCTTCTCAGAGGTTCTGAGTTCTAGAGATTCTAAAGCGTTCTGATTCTAGCCTGCTTCATTCTGCTTCCGAGAACTAAGAACTTCGACGTGTTTTTGTTTTGAAGTATGACCATAAGAGCCAATTGGCAGGAGCACGTCACTGGACCACAAGAGGTCCTACACATGTTTACTTCTTGACAACATTGTCAACAGCGTGAGTCTTATGATCTTGCCTGAAGGAGCTGCGGGTACATCGTTGCTTTGCTCCTTGCGGGAGCACCGGTTTTCCTCTGCTATGGAGGCATCCATTTTTGCTGTTTGGCTCGGGTCATTTTGGAAACACGAGAACAGGTTAGTATAAATCCTTTGTTGCCTCCAGGTGGGAACAACGCCTTCTTGAGCTGCCTGCCATCAGCGCTGAACTTTGGGGTGTCTTCCATGCTGCTCAAGGCATTTTGGAACTCGGGCGAACTGGCAGGAATCATAATAAGTGCTGAAAAAAAAATCCTCAGGCGCAAAGAAAGAAAGATAACGAAGGAAACTTTTGGCTTAAATGGGTGTCACTCAACTCCATTTAGGTATCCCCTACTGCCCTTTCCCTGAGATGACAACTTTTGGGGCCTGGAGAAAAAACTAGTTGCATTTTTCTGGGTTTCCATTTGGGCTCAGAGAGGTTCTGCTTGCAGCTTGGTGATGCAACAGGCACTGCCACAAGTTGCATCTTCTCTGTACAGAGCTCCACAAAGGTCCAAGTCTCAATGCAGCGGCTCACAGTGACGCGCAATATGACAGCAGCAGCGGAGAGCTCTGCTATGAAAGCATTCCAAGGTTTGAGCTTTGGGCATTGGTTCCTGTCCTTGCCGCATTGATCTTGGCAGTGCCTTGGAAGTCCCAGGATTTTCGGACCCCCAATCCCTGCGGCAAGCCAGAGGGTTTTAACACGCCAAGTTTAGCGAAATTTGTCCTGTTGTTCAGATGAAGTATCACCAGTGCAATGGTATGCAATGTGGACGTGCCCCGAATGGATTCGATGGAGGTGTCAGGAGGCTTGCATCGCTTCAGGATGAATTCGCACGGAAGTTTTGGAGTGCGTGATGCATTTTATGGCAGATAATGTTTACACTGTCACGTCCTGTCACACCAAAGATGTGGGTATGTCATGTCGCTGTAAGCAATGTATCCCTGTGATCGTAGAGAAGGTGCTGAGAAAGAAAGATTTCATTTTTTAAAGTACTGTAAACACATTTTGGTATGTAAAAAAGTAGACATTTTTGAAGAGTAAGAAAAAAAACATTTTTACAAATTCGAAGACAAACTTCTGATTCCATCGCTCGAGCGGCACTTCTGGTTCCAGGTGCGCAGTGCAGCTGCTTCACCGTTGAGGAAAGCCCTGGAGGTCCATGACACTCTCAGCGTGTTGGCGGCTTATGGTGTCGGAATCTTGGTGGCGCTGCCTCTGAGGACGTCCAAGAACTAAGAATATTGGACCAGTCAACCACAGTGTTTGCAAGCTGCATAACGCAGCATACAACGCAACATAACGCAGCATACCCCTCTGGTTAAACATTCAGCGTTAAGAATCACAAAGTATGAATGCAATGAATGCAATGAATGCAATGAGCATTTCACGTTGCTGTGAGAGATTCCACTGCCACATCCTTCAGAATCCTTCAGGTCTTGTCTAGTGTTGCAGCAGTCGCCACCGGCACGTTGATCTACAGTCGGATGCTCAGTGCCAATGGCCCAAGATGGCGGATGGCCATGCTCTTCAAGCCGCAAACTTTCATGCGACGCGCCGCATTGCTGGTTTCACGGTTTCACTTTCATGTGGCAAGGTGAATTGGTTGCTTGGAAGCCTGAGCGACAGGCGCGGAGCGCGGCTCTAAATTTGTGTCAGTTGGTGTTTCCTTCGACAGGCAATGTATGTGGCCTTGCTGGGTGCCCATTGTTGGGGCATGCGTTCCTTGAGCGCTGGGGAAATGCGAGGCTGGATGGATGGTTTGGTGGGAACATGTGGGACATGGGATGAAATGAGAAGGATATGGAAGGATCATCGTCGGCCTAGCTGTGCGTAGACTTTTTTCAAGGTGCACTACTTTCATCCTTCATTTCCACTTCCCCTCATTTTCCAAGTATTCCAAGCTTTTCCAAAGTGTGGATCCTAGGGGCACTTTGTGTCGAAACCTACTTACTGCGACCTGTGCCCTTCCGCTTCGAGACAGCTACAGATGTCATGGGTGCCACATGTGGTTCTTCCCTTGGCTCTTCTCAGGGCTCACCTCCAAGAATTGCCGACGGTCATGGTAGTGAAACTGACTGTAGCAAGATGAGCGAAACAGTGGTGCCCGTGGGTGCCTGTGGGTGCCCAGCTGTCTCTAAGAGAGACAGCACCTTTGAGGGACAGAAGAATAAAAGGGACCAGAAGGGCTCATGGCATCATGAGACAATCTGACAGACCTACATTCTGAGAACCTCAGCTTCAGTGACCATAGCTTTTTGACGCTGCACTTGAGATGCAGGTAGCGGCCGCCGGCACGAGGAAGAATCCAATCTCAAGACCCCAGCCAATGAAAAGGTGCCAGGGACCGACTATTTGTCGCTTATGTCTTTGGATTTCTATGGATTTGTTTGCTTCTGGCACTTTCGTGGATTGGATGTGCAAAGAAATACTCTGATAGGGACTGCCGCATGACCGTGTCCAATTTGGAGGTCTTGCCTTCCAGTGAAAGGCGATGTGGTTGGACACTTTCCTTCGCCAAGGTGTCCAGCGGGGCCCGGCAAAGCATTGAACTGGGAAGGCCGAGCACGACCACCACGAGCACATCTCCAGGCCCAAGGGAACCCGAAGGCAGTGCTGAAGGGACCCAAAGGGACTCAGGGAACTTGGACTCTGCAGACGAACTCCTACTGCTGCAAAGGTGCAGATCATCCTCCAACCGAAGGCAAGGGACCGTAGCTTGGTTTCAAAAAGTGACCTGTCTTGCCACCAGAAACAGCCAACAATGTGGTGCATCTCTGACAAATCATCCGCTGAATTTGCGATTTTTCAAAGGATTCATGTGCTTTAGAAATTCTAGATCTCTGACAATCCTATTGTTTGTTGATTGTTCCCGCTTGCTTGTTGAAACTGAGGTTGCTTAGTTTCGATGAGGCGTATCATTGAGATGGCTTGCGTCCAGATGTGGATATTTTTCGGTTGGATATATTGACAGCAATGGCTTGCAGATGCGACAAAGCAAGTAAGCGGTTCATAGATGTTGGCACTGACTCGCCAGTTGGCTTTCCAGTCAAATTCATCCGGTTCAACTTCAGTTCTAATCCTTCCAGCGTTCCTGTGGATTTCAGTCCGGGATCATCGAACATGATCAAAGTATCGCATACTAAGCATGCAAAGTATGGCTAAAGTCTCCTTGAAAGTCATCAAAGTCCAAGTTTGTTGAGCAGGGAGCAGCGCGTCGCCGGACTGTGGATGACGACGCGATGATGGAGGAACGAGATTTTGGTGCAGAATTCAGGTGATGCTGCACTGATGCTCAGCAAACTCGAGAAATGATTGTATCAAATCGACATCCTTGACTGATCCCGTTTTGTTGGCAAGCCCCAACTGGACTGGGCCATTTGCCTTGGTAGGATCTTAAAGACTTTGTTGGGGAAAAGTCTTTTGTTTTCCTTTTTGTCTTCTGTTGTTTCAAAATCGAGGTGTATAAAAGCTTTGTTGTAGAAGTACATCTCTTAGTTAGGAAAAACTTGGTATGCAGAATTAATCATTATTCTTGTTGTGCAAGCGCAGAGTTGTGAATGTCAGAGATTTGTCAGGGAGAAGAGGAGAGAGGATGGAAGAGAAGGCAAGAGAAAGGAAGAGAAGGGAAGAGAAGGGAAGAAAAGGGAAGAGAAGGGAAGAGAAGGGAAGAGAAGGGAAGAGAAGGGAAGAGAAAGGAAGAGAAAGGAAGAGAAGGGAAAAGACCAGAAGATAGGGGACGAGAAGGGAAGAAAAGGGAAGAAAAGGGAAGAGAAAGGAAGAGAAGGGAAGAGAAGGGAAGAAAAGGGAAGAGAAGGGAAGAGAAGGGAAGAGAAGGGAACAGAAGGGAAGAGAAAGGAAGAGAAAGGAAGAGAAGGGAAAAGACCAGAAGATAGGGGAAGAGAAGGGAAGATAAGGGAAGATAAGGGAGATGCAAATCTTGGGTGAAGCAAAATTACACCCAAAGTAAGAATCACAGCTGCGTTCTGCAAAGCCAAACCTGGGCAAACCGACGAAGAACAGAGCATTTCCTCATTTCCATCAGACACACTCCCATGCTAGGACATTGCAGGAGTTCACTTCAGCAACAGTGTCTCATTTCCAAGATGCCAAGAAGCATGCGTGTTGCAAAATATGGGATACTCTTTCCTTTCCCTGAAATATCAAGGCTATGTTCTCTGACATAGTATACTCTTAGTAAATCATGGTTAAGTTACAGAGTAAGCAACATACTATACAAGTTATATAGTAACTCGTTCGTTAGCATCGCAAATGGTACGCAGCGGGACACCGCTTACGTTGCAGTCAATGCGACTGCAGCTGTACTGGTTCCTTCGCTGCGATGGCCGACAGGAGCAGCTCTTTGCAAAGGCACTGGCCCCGTTGGCTGCTGAAGATGGCGAGGCTGATGGAGGAGGCGCCAAGCGCCAGCTGCAGGGCAGTTGCCAAGGTGACTTCAGCCCTCCGGTCCATGTGATTTGGCTCAAAACTCCATTTCAATCCCTCGAGAAGGTGTCCGGTGTCCCCCTTGAAATGCTAAGCCCAGAAACAATACTGCCTTGATACTATCCTTTGATCATATCAAAACCCTTTACAGGGAACGTAATGTGAGACCTTTTTGCTCCGCGAGGAATAGCCGAGCCTCAGTTCGACGCAGACTTTGAGGAGCAACATCAAGAGCCATTTAAATGAGTTTACGGTAGCTTTTACTTGACAACAGCTTCACTGTTTTCATGCCCATGTGTGGTCAAATCCTGTGGTGTCTTGATTCTTTGTGGTCAGCCCTGTTTGACAGGATGGGTTTGTATCAAACGGCGCCTATATGTGGTTAATGGATGACTACGGTAGATAAATATCTAAAGAATTCCAAGTTTCCAAAGGTGGTTCCCAAGCTGGTTCCCTGCTATTGATGTTCACATTGCGGCGATGACTACTTTGCCTTCGGCTCTGCATATCCAGGGGGCCTACGCTGTAAGGTGCATGAAGGGCACCGTGCATAGCATAGCATTTGCATGGTAAGGCCATTCCCGAAACGAAGTGAGACCCATGTAGACCATGGAGACCCTCAAGCTAATCAATCTGAGGTATACCGAGGTACAATCACCTCAACCCAAAACAGGTATATACCTGATGGTACCCGAACTTAAGTGTCCATAGTCCCTACATGCCACTACCACGGAATTTTACCAAATCACATCCTGAAGATGTGATGTTGGCAAATGGTAGGAAAGGATGGACCAGGCATCCAATTTTTTCTGGAGTTTATCTTGATAAACTCACACAAGCTTGCTGTGATCCAGCAAAGATACATAGAGCACACAAATGAGGTGCATTTCAGAAAAGATGGGTGCCGTTCTTGAAGCTCGTGCGATCCACCCATGAATGGTCTGGATGATGGAGGGCTGTGTATCTCGTTTCTCCTAGTCTGCCAAGGAATTGGGATTCAGCAAGGGCCGGTCAGTATCGCATCCAGAATTGTCAAGATTGGTAGCATTCACGCTTATTAAGCATTATTCACCATTATTGATGAATCGTTTACCCATCACCATAGTTGACGATAATTGCTGACCATTGACATGACCAACCATTGATCAACTGTTGACCAACCATTGATCATGAATTGCTTCACCAACCATTCACTACCATTGCTTAACCATTGATTATAACCATGATCATTAATCAGTTATCAAGTGATCATTGACCTAGCACCATTCCATTGTCTACCCTGGAAGCCAGGAGCTAATGCGTCGTTTTGATGAAGATGACCGGGCACAACCCATCACGGAGCGGTAGCAGGGTTTGAGCCGTTTGCCCGGACTTACTGTAGATGACTCACGGAGTCATTGGGAGTTTACAGGTTTTCATTGGCGGCATTCGATCACCTATCGTATCCAACAAGAGTCGTAACAACTTGGCCGTGCTCGGAGCAGGCAGTAAGCCTTTTGCTAGCGGGGATTCCCAAGGTACCTGTGGTGTTTTTCCCAGCGGGTCCTCTTTGGGTGCCAAGGGCGAAGGCTGAGTCTGGCTTTAGATCCCTTGGCATCCCTTGGCATCCCTTGGCATCCCTTGGAATCCCGTGGAATCCCGTGGAATCCCTGCAAATTGAGAGGTCAAGGGATCTAATCACCTCTTCCATGCCAGGAGTTGGCTCTGGAAGAGGCCGAGGGCTCAGAGAAAGTCCCATAGAACTCCTGAAGTTGTTGTCGTTTGTTGTCGTTTGTTGTTGCATCATTGGAGTTGTTTTGGTGTGGGGGGTGTTAGTGAGATTGCTGCTCGCCTTCTGCTGCTGCTGCTGCTGCTGCTGCTGCTGCTGGGAGTTGTTGTTGTTGTTGTTGTTGTTGTTGTTGTTGTTGTTGTTGTTGTTGTTGTTGTTGTCTCAACAAGAGCCAACCATATCAGACAGAAACACATGCACTTGTTGATCGATGGCAAATGTCAGCAGTAGCAGGTCCTTGACTCAGTGTTTCTCTAGCTACAGATGTCCATGTAGAGATGCCACCAAGAAGTTCCGCGTCAGGAACATGATTGGAATGGAATCAGAATCAAAGCGTACTCAAACGAAGATCTAAGACCAGGATTTTGGGATACTATTTGCTTACCGATAAAATGAATTGGACGGTCATCTGCCCTTTTCTCGCTCCTGATGTACCACCTATCAGGATAGCACATCTCCTGCATGTGCTCCCGTTCTTCCAGAGACAACTCCTGTGTCTTGGTTGCCTTTGGCTCCTAGAAAAAAGAACAATTCGAATGGTTGCTGTTGGATTCTGCTCCAAAACCCTACACAAATGCAATGCCCTGACTTGGGCCATTTATCAAGGCTCGTTGGCCTATCGGATAATTTTATGGAAACATTGCCTGCTGCATCGTGCTGCACTGTATTTTGGCTTATGGACTTGTGGATTGGTTCGGGCCTGGGCATTTTTCAGTGGTTGTTTTTGAAGGCCTTTCTTCTGATCGATAGGTTGATTTTGTAATTGTAGGGATCTTGGATACACCCAATTTTTCGCAAACAGTCTTTGTCCTCTTGTGTCCTCTTTTAGTTTTGTCAGGGCATGAGTGCTTCATGTTTGCACGACTCAAACCATGTACTTTTCGCAGAAGATAAGCAAAGAAGTGCTAAGGTATCCTACCAATTTGAGCTTGTAGCACGTGTTCGTTGAAGCATTTTGTGGTGGAACGGGTTGACCATGGCTCGTTTGGCAGTGATGAGATGCCCTTTGCTTCTTTCACAACTCTCATGCACGTTCCATATGCGCAATTGGTATGAGCAGTTTTTCTATTTGTTTCGAAACGTTCTGTTCAGATATGATGATTAAGAATTGTATGTATGTTTGTAGATAAATACGTTTCGAGCTTATTTCCGGGAATGTACTGTGTAGTAGAGCAGTGTGCAGGAGTATATGTTTTTTGCTTCCTTTGCTGCCTTTGTGGCGGTTTTGCACTGATACAACGCTTCCGAAACCTGTAGTTTGCTTCCGAGAATGTGGAAGATGGTGATGTCTGGGAAAAAGGTAGGGCGTTTTTAGTTGAGTGCTGGGTCATGACAATTTCTAGGAAGCAACACACCCTCAAGTGCAGCATTTTGTAAGAAACAGAGTTGGACGATGACCCAAGACACCGGCTGAAACGGGGATATTTTTAGAATGCTACTTGTACCTATCTGGTATTGCCAAAACACAAAATGCCAATAGTTGGGCCGGAATGGGATACTCAAACTATGGAGAAAGTATGTGAAAGCTCGGAATTTGGATGTTGGGCACCTGCAAGATTTCTTTGGAGTTTGGCATGCTGTTGAGGTTCACACCGTCCTTGCCCTGGATGCACAAGCACTGCTTGACTCAAATGCCAATGAGGATGAGGTCTTGGGGGATGTGAATGAAAGGGGTTGGATGCTCTGTGGATTCTCAAAAAGAAATCCGTCACTGGTATGTGGGGGTTTCTTAAAATAGGAGCACCCAAAGTGATGGTTGGTTCATTACTATAAACGACTAATAAACTGGATGATAACTGGGGTCCCCTGTGGCTGAAACCACCATCTGGCAGTGCTGACCCTGGCGATGCAACAGAGTTGGCAGGACGAACTGCTGAAGGGCATTGAAGACATCGAGTGACGCAGAGAAATGGCCTGGCTGCTGAACAGCTTTTGGTGCTGCAGCACTTAAGCATTTCATTTGGGGCTGAAACCGACTTAGCTTCAAGCCCACGGTCGAGATCCTGACGCCTACTTCAGGGAAACAGAACCCTCAAGTTTGCTGACCCGAAAGATTCCCAAGATACTTCTGGGGCAAGGCTTGGTGGTGAAGCAATGAAGGTCATAGCAAAATTTAGATCATTCAATCTGCAAAATCGTGACGCTTCTGGACATGTAGCAATTTGTACCTAAAACTTTGGCAGGTTGGCACTGAAGGAGAACCTTAAGTTTGGCCTTTGCTCAGCAAGTCATGCGCCCACTACTGCGGTTTTCTTTGTTGGGTGTGCTCGTTGGACATTATATTGTCTTCTATGCAGTGGAGTAGATGATTCATGAAAGAGGCATCCTTGTGTCATAGGGAATTTGTAAGGCGGTGCCTTAGGAAGACGACGTAGCTATACAGGAATGCACGACAATGCACGTGTGTTGAGATGTCGAAGAAATAGAGCGTAGCTCAAGAAATGCGGACCAAGCAATGTTCTTTTCAATTCACCGTGTTCGGCGTTGCGATGTCGTGTGTAGCTGTTGCTTCGCTCAGCCTTTTTCTATATGATCCTTTTGGTTCCGGGCGATTGCAGAGCACAAAGTGACTGTCCCGGGCCTTCTGCTTTCGCACAGGTGGGCTGCGAAATCTTGTGGTGTGTACATGTCATGGCATGATATTTTAGACTTATTTGTCTATGTGTAAATTATGTGTAAACTGTGGTTGTCTTTATGCAACAAGGCAATGACTATATAGGTTGAGATAATGTATGTGGGTGTATGGGATGTCCGTATGTGTTTACATATGACTATAAAGCTGGCTTTCTCTTTCTCACATAGTTGCTTGTTTTATATAGATGTCCATGTATGTGTGATCATATTCTTTCTTACGTACGTATGTGTGCTCGTGTCAATTTTGAACATACAAGCAGTGGACATGTTTGTTTCCATATGTGCACTTCTTCCTGTGTGTAACTATGCATGCATGTATGCATGCAAGTATGTATGTGCGTACCCATGTAGGTGCTGTATGTGATGTATGCACGTATGCAACGTCGTGCAATGTTATGTCATGTTGTTTAATGTCCTGTCATGCTTTGTTATGTGTATATATATATATACATGCATATGCTAATGTCGGGCATGAAAGAGAACATTTTTATTCCCCGCCAAAGCCGCGGTAGAAAAGACTAGGAGGCCGTTGGCCCTGCCATGCTGTTTGCGTTTTTGTAACGACTTCAACAAGAATTAAAACGTATGCATCGGCCGCTCACTGTGGGTATTCCGTTGATTAAAAAATCATCAAGGAGGAATATATGGAAAACCGCATTGTGACATAGAATTCAGAGAATAAGAACATGGTGTCACCCAAAGACCAAAAGAGAATAAAGGTGTGATGCCGCACCGCTTGCAGGGTTCCATGCAAGTTTGCGCACGGCAATGTGCTAGGTAGATTCTGGGTGGCCGTTGGCTCCGCCGTTGAAAATCACAATCTGATCTAGAGGCTCCTGTGATGTCACAGGGTTGGTCGCCATGACCAAGTTTTGATCGGTACATAAGTCGAACCATCACAAAGCCAGGCGTTGTAACCAGCATCGTGCATGCAACAAGATGCCACCGATGGTGAGCAGGGTTTGTGGGGGGGTTCGGTTTCATTCCTTTCCTGCCCATTGAGATTTTGCATCTGGAAATCGTTTTGTATACAAACAGTGGCGTGCCGAGATTGGCCCAGAAAAGAACGTGCTGGGAAAGAAAAAACCAGACAAGGAACGCAAAGGATACTGGTTTCCAGCCAGGGGTTGGCTGTTTTTTTCCCTGAAAAAACGATATGAACACTCGCCTGTCGTAAAGGAAAACTAAACTGGTAATTTGGCTGCGAAGTTGTGAATTTTTGCAGGCTAGTAGAAACAAACAAGCTTCCAACAGAAAGTGCCACCAATGTATAGATGATAGGTATCACCCCGATCAGGTTCATCTAGTTTTTGGCACGTACATGTCCATGTACGTTCCTAATACAGAGCAACAATTGGAAAAACTGACAGCCAATTTTGGTGTACAGCATTGTAAAAGTTCTCATGTTCCAATCAATCCATTTTAAACGACATTCACGCAAACCCAATCAAAGATCTGCATCGTCGTCTAGGGAGAGCCAATTTCCAACCGAATTCTACCGAAGTTCGGCTGCAAGACCTGTGATGCACAGGTGTCAAACGCAACGTTTGAACGACCCCACCTTCCGGCGGTAACGTAGAAAAATACCGCGCCAACTTGCAACAAGAAAACAGACAAAGTTGAGACTAACACTTCATTAGAAAATTACATTAAACTGGCCACCCGGGCATTCCAGTCATGGAGGATTTCATGCAATGGTTTTTTCCAATCCAACCCCACAGGACGACCAACCACTTTCCTCAAAAATTTTCGCGTTGCAGCACTCCGAAACCACACCGTGGACAAATCTTAGCGGAAAATGTTTCGATTGATTGTCGGTTGGGTACAGTTTGACGGTAAACAATGGTCCGATACAATGTGCAGGATGAACTGGAGAATGGTTTTTGCAATGTCGATTCGGGGATGCAAACCATGTCGGATATTCAAAAAACGGTGTCGTGTCGCACCGAAAAATATTTGATGAAAATTCTTGAGCTGCAGTCACGAGCAGGTGGAGCCAAACCGGGGAGTGGGAGCAAACATTTTCGGACGAACCCAAATGTGAGCGAGGTCGTCAAAACGACAATTAAAAAACATGACATATTTTTCGGATGTCGCGGGTCACAACCGCACGGGTCTGGCCAGAATAGTTTTTTGGAACAAGTGCACGTACAGTTTTGCATCAACATGTGACCCGCGAACCCCCCCAATCCCTGTAGGATCGAGGCCGCTTGGACGGGCGAAAGACAAAGAAACAAAAAATACCCCGAACCCGCGGTAGATTGCCCAATGCCCGATCGCAAAACATGCAGCCGGCATGACATGACGATTGCACCAATAAACTTTCAATTGACTGGACAGATAGTTTTACCGAACAAAATTGAATTGTGCGCATAAAACGCGCAGGAAACAACTTGTGAATTGTTTGCGTAGAAAGGACAAGAAGCAAGTTGTATACGAAAGTCAATTTTCAACGTGTGTTCGCCACCCTTCCCGTTTGAAAACGAGGACGACGCCCCCATCATTTATGCGCAAAAATCAACAACACAATTTGTTGCAACATGCCATTCCTAAGTCGGATGTGTGGCGGTGGCTATGTTTTTGTAGTCACGGCAGCTGTTCTGGAAGGGGTCACAACAAGGGTGACAGGACAACGCCTTGATGAAAATTATCTAACACATTCCAACACTAATCAAGTTGAGGGCACAAGAAAACAAATCACAGGCAAAACAGGGGTTTATCAATAGTTTTTTTTTTTTTCCGCCCGTTTGGGTCAATGACGGCGGTCCTTTCAAGACAAGGGACAAATTTGCAACTTACCACGATTTCGCGCGCAAAATTGTAGCAACTAGGTTTCCAAAAGCAACTAGGTTGCATCTTGACATCCATGATGAAAAGAAAGGGACGCACCAAAAGTTTGTACATTTTTTTTTGTGATGCATCGTCCCACCTTTGCTGCGGAGGCCCGGGGGCACAAAAAGGCACGAAAATCAAATTGCGATTCCATTCCGCAAAAGGATCCCAAAGGGCGGCGGATCCAGGCTAACTGTTGCAACCATGGTATGCGTGCAATAAGCCGAATTCGCCATTTGAATAGGGAATCCGGCCCGGAGCAAACCGGACAAATTTCAAACACTCTGTGCAAGTTGTCGTTCGTTTTTCACATGACATGATTCCATTCATGTTGCCCATGGCCACCCAACCAACAACTGCATGGAGCATTTGGTTCTGTGCAACACCGATTCTGGACGTGCAGTCAGAACCAATCCCAACAACGCACTCGCAGGAATTAACGTGGGAAAAAAATCAATCGAAATTTCCGAAAACCAAAAGGTCACCACATCAGTATGTTGCTGAAATGTGGCCCGCGCCATCAGCAACGATGCGCGTGTTATCTCGCCATAAAATTTCCGACTCGCAACTTGCCCAGATATTTTTTTTGCGCACCATGTTGCAACGATGGAAGTGCCTACCATGGAAACACCAACATCATCCAACATCCATGCGGCAAACTGCCAACGTTTCAGGAGCAGACACATTTTTTTAAAAAATGGATTCGAATGCAACTCCGCAAACTTGATTTCTGCAACGAGGCCTTCAGTTCAGTACGCCGCCTCAGTACATGAAACTGCAAAAACCACAACATCATCAGTGCAACAGATGTCTCGTTCGCGTGCACCAATGCCGACGCCGTGGTGTTGCAGTTTCAACATCCATGTGGGAATGACGTCCCCTCCATTCATCCGCCCTTGTGTTGTAAGGTTTTCACGGGAACCAGTTTGATGCGTAGGCTGTTTGGGGTCGACCCAATTCTGCACCCAAATGTCCGGCATTCAGACGCGGTTTGTTACAGCCCGTTGCGGCAACGATGGCATGAAAGTTGGCATGACTGGATTGAAAAAATTGCGTTTTTTCACGGCAGGTTCTGCTATGAAGACATGGTCCCAAAGAAGCCGGAACAACATTGGAAATTGGACGTGTACATTGCCAACCTTCCATCATATCGTTGGGTTTGTCATCTGTTGAAGTGGTTTCCAGAAGTGCGTCGGATGCGGCATATTTGGCCTTAAAAACCTGATGAATCTGATGATAATGGTTGGGTATTGCCGGCGCCGCCACCTTGGCACATGGGAAATTTTGGCCAACGATGCTGGCTTTTGGTTCCAACTCTTGCATTGTTTTTGCGCCGTTTGCTGGCCACAACGGGCAGTTGAGTGCTGCGTTTCACCTCCGCTTTCCGGCGCCGTGACGGAACTTTGACTTGATTTTGCCCTTGCGTGCCTGGCCAAGGCAGCCCATTTAGGGCGCAGGCTGGGTGAACCGAAAACGTTAGCAGCACGACACAAAGAATCCGAATTTTTGCAGGCTGTATTCCACAAGATCATCCACCAAGCTGCGCCACCAAGCTGGATCAAACGATATCAAACGCCAGTTGTTTCCAATGACCAAAATTATCGTAACGACAAAATTTTCCAAATTAATTTTCCCAAATAAAATATGGCGATCCATATTTTTGCGCCCGCGAGGTTGCCAATTCAGAAGCCATTGTGCCCAGCGCCTTGGATCCAAACGCGCCACCTAGCCACCCAGTGTCCAATATGGTCGGAGTGTAAAGGTGCCCAGCCGCAGACATTTGCCAAACTTGCAAAAAGGTTTCGTCGTTCATTCTGGGCGTGTAAAATTTTGTGCCATGGCTGATCCCAACATATGTTGCCAAGCGAGCCAACAATGGAACGCATCAAATTACGAAACTCCACATTTAACAGTCGCAGATTTTGGGAACGCACTGTTCTGCAACCAGCGCCCCGCCAAGCAACTGACTTCACAATCGCTTGAGAAAACTGGCATTTGGCAGTGATGGACACATATTTGTTGCGAAGAATGCAGCGATTGGGCAAAAATGTTTTGTTCGCGTCCTGAACCTGGTATCCAACATCATGGTTTTGGTTTTGGATGCATGCGCCGACAAGATGCAACCCAACCACCTGTGACCAGCACAGCGGCCCAAAACATTCAGTACGGTGCCATTTCCAAAGGTCAAAATTCGAAGAGGTTGAGCTTGACTTGTCAAAACAATTGTTTTGCTGGCCCTGGAAAAAAGTTGAAAAAAATTTGGTGGCGCTCCGTGAAATTCGGCCTTTCGGGCCACAACCACCAAAACGGCAGAGGTGCAATTGCTGGAGTCTATGGTTGTTGCTTTGGCAAACGTTTTTCACTCGCTGCCGGGTTGAGTCGAAGACGACGGCCCCGTGTGGACAGGAGCTAACCAGGAGCCACAGCGACCGACGAAAATTCAGGAATGCTTGTTCTTAGGCAAGCCAGCCATGCCGGTTCATGGCTTCAATCAGCAATGGCCTGTGGCCAAATCGGTGTACAGCAAATGTACGCAAGCAGTCATCCCAGCTTGTGTGTGGGCGACCCCTACTACGGCATGTTGTGTCCTCACAATTCCCTGCGGGTCCCACGGGAACACTAAGCCAACCATGCTACGAACGTGCCACTCGAGAAGTGGACCAAAATTTTGCCAGATGCAACGCTTCGTCCCAAGGTCGCATGAGGAATAATTGTTGCGTTTGCAGAAGTCTTGTGTTCACGCGGCGCATGGTGACATGCCATGTTTCTCCTTCAACTCTGGCCCGCCCAACTGTGCGTCCTAGTTCGTCGGTGCATGACACCAATTTTGGAATTTCGGCAGAGCCGTGGTAGCCAAACCAAACAGAGTCGTCGGAAAAATCACGCTGTCAAAAAACTTCGGTCTCAAACGTCAACGGTTGTGCTCGTCCAAAATGAGGTGTTGAAATTGCAAGATTTCTTCCATACACTCCTGTAAGCGAAAGCAGCAATTCTCTTTTCAGGCGGGTTGCCACTCAGCATTTTTCCCAAGTATTTGTATGATTCTGGCCAAGTACATAATGATTGACAAAACATAGCCTGCACTTCAATGAAGGTGGGCGTATCCACACCAAATGTGGTGAACAATTTCCTTCGAAGGGTTCAGAGCAAACCGAGTGCAATGCACTTCCTCAATGAAAATTTCCAGCGTACAAAGGAGTTCAAACCCAATTTTTGCAAAAACAACCAAATCGCGTGCATAGCGTGCATTGGGTCAACCGCTCCGTGCGACCAACGTGGGGACCCGCAATCGCCCAAACTTCACTTCCACCGACCCAAGGGAAGTTCCAATCCAACATTGAAAAAAGTAATAGCATGGCCTTGTCGAACACAACGCTCAATTGCAAATGCGCGCCTTCCTTTGACGTAGCCAGTTTGTGCACGGTAAAACATGGTAATTATTAGTAATCAGCCTCACACATTCAGAGTTCACACCGCGGTGAAACAAAACGCCGAACAAACATGTTCAGATCCAGACTGGCAAACCAATAGTCGAAATTCCACCCCGGTGAATTGCTGCAAACGGTTTCCTGTGCAGCAACAACATCATCAACTCCACAAAACCATCGGACACCTATTTGATCGTTTGGCTGCCTTGGTTCAGTTGCGCGCTCAAACGGCCATGCGGTAAGTTAGGAACTATTTTGTAAGAAATATGAAGCAAAACAATTCGTCGCCAGTTTCCAGGGTTTTTTTTCGCACCCGATTTTCACAACATGGTGGGAAAAGTTGACTGCCAATTTGAATCCAACCCTGCCGTAAGAATCATGCGGTGAAAAATGATGAAAAATGTATATGGCACGCACCAAAGTGTATATAGTCAATTACAAAACGAAACGTTGCGGCAGCAATGCCACACGGGTCGGGACGCCCTCAATGCTTCAGTTTCCCAATTGTTTCGCGGGTTTCATCCAATGTGAGTGGCGGAATGTCAAACTCCGTGGCTGGTGATACCGTGTCGGGGGGGGGGAGATCCGAATGGAAAATTGCTTCACGAAATTTGTCAACTCTTCGGGTGACGGTGCGCCGGCCACATTGTTCAATGGTTGGTGGCCATCGACACGTTCCGGCAATAGATGTACATATGCCCCTTGGCACATTGATATGAACGAATTATTTTTTTGACCTGTTTTGACAAAACCTTGCGTTTATGTTTGCGTGTGGCACTCTTGCGTTTGCCCTATCAATTCTGAAAAAATCGCGTGCCAAGGAGGTGTCAAGGACGAAATTTCTCGTTGATTATTGTGTTTGTGTGCACGATTCCTGTCACAGGCATGCGTGTCTGATTTCACGATTTCTTCGACTTCGCAAATGGAAGCAGATCGTTTGTCCAATTTTTTTTGCAGAGCTGCATGATATTCATATGGCACTTTGTTTTCATCCAATTCCGGTTTCCAACCACATTTTGTTTGCGCGTAGCGTTTCCGCTTGAAATGTCCAGATGTGGGAAGCGAAAATTGAGCGTCGAGTGCCAGATGGTCAAAACCCAAATCAAATCACTCAAATCAAATTTGTGGCATGCATGGGATCCCATAAAAGAAAATTGTTACTAGAAAAGGATGCAGTCAATGGGCGTTTCCATTCCCATGGAACTGCAAAAAGTCCAGGCCAAATGAAAGTTGTCCATTAATGACTACAACAGATCACTCCTCAATCATACATATTGCCATTGTCACTATTTTATGGGGGGTCATGCATGCTATGAAACGTTTTTAGGGGTCTGGTTTGCAAGGAATTTGATGGGTTGCATCGGGCCATTTTGTACGTTTCAGCGGGTTTCCCATTACAGAAACCATTTTGTAGAGATTTTGTTGTTCTGTGTGTTTGTATCATAAATCATCCTATGTATTCTTATGCGCACACGCACAATTCTGTAAGGGCTCTGGTTTTTTCCTGGCAAGCAGTTTGTCGTGGCCCCATCATGTGCTAGAACAAGCACTTGCTGATCCTGTAGTAACCACCGGTGACCCAAGATGATCCAAATATCATTTTGTAAGAAGGAACCATTTTCTAACATATTCATGGTTTGAGTGAAAATGCCTGTGTTGTGGGCACGAGATAGTTTACAGCATCAGGGGCCAGGGCCTCAACATAGCTGAGTTTGCAGAATGCACACCCTCCCATTTTGTAAGCTGACCCCCCATGCCCGAAAATTTTGTGACTATAAAGTGGGGGGTGCAACGTCACTGGGGTAATGGCATCAATGATCCTCAATCCAATTCCCAGTTGCGCATTGAAATCGCCACCGACCACAACTAAATGTTTCCGTCGGTGAACATCAATCAAAACAAAATTCAGTTGTCCATAGCAAGCATGCAGGTCAGCAGCCGCATATCCGATAGGAGGCATGTAAATAGCTATCATGCGAACCACTGCGTGACCACAAGCAAGACCAACATACATCACACGATCTGAATGTCGACACCACCGGCAAAATTTTCAGGCATGTGAATTCGCAGGTGTTGCTGGCTGTTGTGGTGAAACGTTTCGGCTCGAACGGCGGTGTCCCTAATGAGCCGCCATTGCTGCTTTGCTTTTCCCACGGCCATCCGTAGCGATTTCCGAAAAACAACGCCCAAGTGGTTGAAGTCCAGGCCCAAACACAGCGACTGAAGTGACAATGTGATCCAAAAACTTGTAGCGTTCCGAAATCAACATTTTTTCGCCGTGAAATCGATACAATAGACCCGTGTGAATCAACAATTTTTTTAAAATGGTACATGGCACCCACTTGCCCTGGGAAATGACTGTTCGTTCGTACTGCGAAGAAATGTGGCCGCATGCGTCGTCAATGCATGGAATACACAACGGCAATCATGGTGCAACTTCGAAATTTCCCTCTGTTTCAACCCTTCCCACTTGATATTTTTAGAAATGCCACACGCCGAAAACATAAGTGATGCTCTAGCGACCGAAATCCCAAGCGTGATGCGCTGCCAAGTGGCAACGTGTTGAACTAACTTCCAATGTTCGAGCAACAATCTCCTGGGTCAAGGTTTCACAGCTGTGGTTTTCAATCAGTTCTTCAAATCTTGCATTCGATATATGCAGCCTCTTGTGGCGTATCAGCGTCCAATTAACATGTCCAGGTGGACCCACAAGTTGCCAGAACACACTTTGGATGGTGCAGAATATTTTGCTGGAGCGTTCGCCACCTTTGGTGACAGATAGGTCGCCAAAATGAGATGACACGTGGCACGTCTGGATCACAGAAATTTGCATTTTGGTCGCCCATGGACCCATGGAGGCGTCGACGCCTTGATGGAAATATGCTGCAAACATTGTTGGGACTTGGCTCGCTACACTGTGTCCAATTTCGTGTTTTTCGTTCGTCCGACTCTGCCTTGGTCGGGGTTCAAGGGCATGCTTTGTTGCACCCACCAGTTCGAAGGCATGCAATGTGCCGCGCCAAATCCCAATCGTGTTTGCCCCAACTTCCTGCCCAAGTGTCAATGGTTGCATGTGCAACGCGCATCCCACTGCTTTGGTTCCAACAGTGCCATATGTTATGCCAGAGTGGCTACCAATCCAAGTCTGAAGGTGGACAAGCAATATTTCGGCACAATTTTTGAATGCAACATCGGTTGTATTGTATGATTTGTATGCAGTTGTTTCTGTAAATCATCCGATGTCCTACAGCACGATAAGGAACAGGAGAAATGCAAACATCAATGTATAATTCTGAGAGTGCAAATGTTTTCGCTGTGGCTGTGTGCATGCTGTTTGCATTGATGTTTGCTCGCATGATATGTGCGACTTTTTTTCTCCGTGTGCTGGTATTTTTTATTCTTGTGTTTTTATGGTCGGTTTTTTTTTGCCAGCTAGTGTTTTTTGCTGAGAAACCCTCGCAGAAAAAGTGTTTTTTGCTGGTGATATTTTTGCGTGCTGGTGTTTTTCTGTTTGTTCGTGTTTTTCTTTTGTGGTGCCTTGGAATTTTGATGATTTGCAGGTGTTTTCGCGGGGTGTTTTTGATTGTTGGCAGTTCGCCCCAAAAATTGTCTTATATGTTTTGGGTTCTTGCTTAAGGTTACCGCGAGGACGAACTGCAGGTGGCTAGACCGGGCACCGGGTGTGTGCGTTTAGGCGGTGAGGCGTCCCCAAACCATACGTGTATGCATGTGTGTGCTGTGTAAGTTCTGCGGTTTTGCGGTCACCGGTGGTCATGCGATGATGTGGGTGCGGGATTGCGTTGTCAAGGAGTGGGCTATAGCAGATGTTTTGGGAATTGTGGTTGTAAGTTGTAACTAACATGTCCTGTAGTTTGATTGACAACTGATTTTACCGCGGGATGGGGATATATTTTGTGTGGAAATGCTTCTTATTAAAAACACGGCGTCTTGCTGACATTCCATATCTTCATTGCCATGTTTTGTTGTAGGGTCAAATGACTTTTTACCCAATATGAATCACCCAAGCTTGTGCGATGCGGTTCGCGAAAATTATTCGGTTCACCTCGTTGATAAAAATTGAAAAAATACACACACAAGCAAACAACTAGTGTGCCGGAGGTGAGTGAAGTGGATGACACCGATGATCGCGATCATTGTTTCTTTCTGTATGCAGTGAGTGCAGGTTGCGTGATTTGTGTGCGAATTGGTTAGGGCGTGGAGCGGATCCGCGGCGAGGCACTAGTACCAGTGATCAAATTTACAACCGCTGAAGATGCTTCTCAATAATGAACACGAAACAATGATCAACAGTTCGAAAACGTTGCTGTGGGGTGTGGTCCTCGTGCAGACGTAGGTTCGGGATTGCTGCGGGCTAGATCAGTTTGCTCTTTTGACAAGTGGCAAGCGTTCACTCGTGGTCACTGGCGGAACTAGGCTGCTGTGCTGTGCGGTACCGGTTTGGCTTTGTCAACGGGCGTGCGGATGTAGGTGCAGGAATACTGTGCGCTACAAGCGTGAAGGCGGTGAATTTTTTTGGTTGGTTGTTTTGGTTCCCAAGTTGTCCTTGTTTTATGTTGGTGTTTTTGTTTGCTGTTTGTTCATGTTTTTCAGTGCTTAAATTCTTTGTGTGCCGGTGTTTTATTCTGTCAATCGGTGGTTCTTTCTGGTGGTGCTAGTGTTTTTCTTGGTGCTTGTGTTTTTCTCGACTGGTGCTTTTGCGTGCTGGTGTTTTTCAGTTTGCTACTGTTTTGCTGGCAGTTTTGCGTGCTGGCCATTTTCTGTATGGTAGAGTTTTTCTCTAGATTTTTGTTCCCCGTGGCGGTGTTTTTGCGTGCTGTGTTTTCTTGAGTTGGTGTTTTTGTATACTCATGTTTTTCCGTGCCGGTCCTTGTTCTGGGGTAATGTTTCGGTGGATTGGTGTTTTAGCGGCTGGTGCCATTCATTCCCGCACCATATTTATATTTTCGACATTTTCATCAGATGTGGAACAGACGATTGCTGTAAACGCATGGTTGCACCTACTGTATTTCGGCCCGTAAGATGTTTATGCCGTGCTTAAGTTTTTTTCCCAGATGCAATTTTGTTACATGAGACCTTTCCAGGCAGGTATGTCGATGCTCGTGAACCCCGAAGCTCAGCTCCTTCAGGAGGTGATGCTCAAAGATCAAAGGCGCATTTTTGATCTCAAACAAAATAAAACATGATGCAACAAAAACATAATCGAATGCACATTGCCGCAGGGCATTTGCATTCAAGATGCTAATGCTTCGAAGAGTCTCTTCCTCAGTGTTTTGGCGTGCAATGTTCCGCAGTGAGCCACCCAAAGTGCATGATGTTGACAGATAGAAGACACCAAATCAACCGAGGCTAAATCGAATCCTTCCCTGGTTGGAGCTGGGTCACAATCTCTTTCGAGGATGGGGCTGCGCTTTTTGACCCCCAATATCGCAACATATGTCTTGGTTGCTGCCAGGACAAAAGCAAGTGACCCGGGACGAACAGCTGGCAGCTCTTTAGTCCCCGGGATGGCAATTTTTTTCAACACAACTTAGTATTGCCTATCTATGTTTTTACAAGTGGATTTGTTGGAATGTTGTCAGGGCGTGCCTCGACATGGACAAGCAACTGGAACGTCTGAAACCTACAATTGCAAAGACTTCTTTGACAATCTTGGCCAATCTTTTCCAATACATCCACATGTCTTCGAAGTGAGGCCGAAATGCCATGCTCAACGAGGCGTGCAATAAACTGACGCCTGGCAACCAATGGTTTGGTTTCTTCCTATGTCACATTGGATGCGAGGCGGAGTGCAGTCCAGCAAGGTGCGAGATGATGCCAGCGCCCCAGAGCTCCAGAGGGTGCTTCGTCATAGTGAATCAGTGGATCCTAAGGAACGCAGTGGCTTCCCATATGGCAGAATAGTGGGGGGCAAAGTGAGGAAACTGCCACTACGAACGTCTCAAAGCACGCAGGTTTCCTCCAAAACAAAAATTGCTCTTGCACCGAGGTCTACGTTCGCCATCGTCCCAAACCATTTTTCTCCGGCTGACTTGCCTGGCATAGGTTCTGCTTCCCAAGTGAAGCGGAGTAGTGCAAATATGATTTTTTTTACCATCATTTATTGTTTGTCGACCGAGCTCCCAAAGGGATGCAGTGGGTCCCAGCGTGAACCAGTCGATGACTCCGCGAGTCAAACATGCTACCTTCAGAGAAGTATCGCCTGATTGCGTCGACATTCAGTTGTGCGCGCATGAGCATCTTGAAATATCTTGAACTACTGAAAAGAAATAGGAGGTCATGATGGGTCAGGGGGATCCCGAGGTGCATGGGGATCACGGACATGTTTTTGGGAACTCACATAATAAGACTTTTGATATCAGGGTAGGCCTTTGGCGGGCAAAGCTGGAAATCGTTTGGATGACAGATGTTTCGTGACCCCAAGCACTTTGAATCCTTTGTCACGAATCAAAATCTTTGATTTTTACTTTCAAGGATTTCTTGCAGCCGCAAATGAGAATTTGATCTGTGCCTATGGTTTACAACCCCACCAGCTGTCTATGTCTTGAATTGCAGGGTCAAGGGCACCAAGCAGTTTGCATGTGTAGGGGCGGTTTGATTAGGCACGGTGAGCAAGACAATCTGGAGTCAGACGCGCATCCCTTCAGCATGGTTGCCATTGCCAGAGAGAGGGGGAGGGCTGAGAGAATGGCGGCGGAGGCGCCGCACTGAGATCCTTGATTCTGATGATTTGGTTCAACCCACCTTCTTTAAGGGTCGCACGTTTTGTTTGTGAGCCGCAAGCTATCGTGGTAGTTGTGGTGTGTTGAGTTGCAAACAATTTTCTTTCAGGATCGCAAGTGATCCTGCAGCAGTGTCTGTCACAATCCAGGCAGGCTATGGCAGGCTCAAGAATCAAAATGTTAAGCGAAAAAACACAGATCTGATCATGCCTCAAAGAAAAGACCGTCCACTATCACAAGTGCCAGTAAAACATAGTAAGCCCGAAGCATGCAAACATGAGAATTTTGCGGTGCTGCACCATTTACGACGCGACCACATCAACGCCACGCGGAATTAGATCATAGCCTTGGCCAATGCATCACTGAATATGATCGAGTCAACCTCCCAGTCGGGGGCAATGCTGTTTTTTTTGGAAAGGTGCACCGATTTTTTTGGGTTTAATTCAGATTCAATGGTGACCCAATCTAGCCTCCACCATGTCATGAACAGCGTTGAGTGAACAAGTCTTAGCTTCCTGAATCCTTTGACACGCGTTTCCCCCGAACGCCCAGCATGGCATTCTTGAAGTCTGGAGCTCAGCTTTGAAGGAATCATTTTGGAGACGTCAGGCTTGGCGCAAGTTGAGGTGTGGTGCAAAAGGAGTCAGTCTCATTGCCTTCGCCGTGCAACTGGTGCCACCCTGCCTGTTTTGATTTGTTTTGCTGCTTGTGGGAATCCTATGGTGTCCCGACTCAGTGGTTTCCACCATGAAGCCGGCCGTGGCTCAAGTTGCAACCCACGGAAATCGCTGGAGTTGCAGTCGTGGAGCTCGCATCATCGTCTCCATTCAAAGAAAACGCACGCAGTTCTCCTTGTCACCACATGTCACCAGATGTCACCACATGTCACCACTGCATACTGGCACCGGCCGCTAAAAGAACTGCTTGCCACAAAGCCATGATGCGTTTCGTGCAATGCTTGGTTGCTGTGGCACTGTGCTCGGGCAAGATTGTTCCAACCATTGAGATCTCTCCAGGGGTGCCTGAGCAAGACTTTGTCGACTGAGCGATCTTCGTTTAGCTTCCCAGATGTTTTGCGGCAGTTTGCGTAACTGAGGTCCACATGCCAATGCTGGCTTTTGGTTCGTACAACGGATCTCTCACCAAATGCTCTGTTCAAGACGGTGTTCAACAGTGGCTGCAACTTGGAGGGTCCTGTCCTGAGGATTTATCAACTTGAATTTTTCAGAATTTTCCATACCATACAAGCTCAGAGACTATCACTAGTGGACTTGGATCATTTCCCAACAGTGGCTGGACCATACGGGTACACCCACACAGACACAGACACCCACCCACACAGGTTCTTCCAGATGCGTGTGATGAGGCGGCATTTGGACGCTGCGCACATGTACGAGACGGAGGCAGATGTTGGCGCAGCGATCAGGGGGTCCCAAGTCCCTCGTGAGGACAGCGACGTTTGACATGTCCAGGTCCCAAGAAATCATTGGTTTTAGATTGTTGCAAGCTGTGGGACATCTTGTTTTCCAACATGTTTCCGATCCTTTGACAAAGGAGATCTTTGTCACGACCAAAGTTCCTGGACCTCTCGGGAAAGAGGCTGTACAAGAAATGATCCTGAAGCAGACCTTGCCAAAGAATCTTGCTTGCAAAGTTCAAGCAAGAACCGCATCATTTGGATGTGAAGCATCCAAAAGTGACTAGGTGAACATCCCAGCAGCCAGACTACTGTATTCAGAATAGATGTAGGTAGTCGTGCTTTCTTTTAAACATACAGGCTTTTGGCTCTTCACAAGCACAAACCCAGTACAATGGTTCAAGGGCCCGCTGGGACCCGGTGGCTTTGTAGCACATCTGTAGCACATCAGTGGCAAAACAACCAGTCACACAATCCGAGCCGGGCACATGACATGGCGCTGCCAGGCTGGGTTTAGATTTCGTGGACCTGGTTTTAATCCACTACCCATGCTTGGAGACTCGGATCGATTGGTTTTCGCGAGTGGTGCGAGGCCGTCACTGAGTTGTCTGCCCAAAATGGTTTTGCTGTAGCAGTCATCAAACCATACGACATCATACGACTAAATAGCAAATGCCCTTGAATGCAGGTATGCCATGGTATGCCATTAAGACAAGGAAGCTACATGAATTGTGCCAGTTATAGTCGCATCATAACAGGCAGGTTAGCCGTAAGATTTCAACGGGCTTCCAGGTGGCAAGACACATACAGTACCTCTCCTGGCAACATTTCGAGTGCCAGAATTGTGTGCGTGTGTGCTGTGCTGTGTGGGTGTGTGGGACGTCCTCGATGTGTATACAGTATCTCCCACAGTACATAAATCTGTGCAAATATGTGCGTTTGAAGGTATGTTGAAACATATTGACATATCATATATTATATTACTATTAAATAGACTTGTGTGAGATGTAAATATGTTAATATATGAATAAATGTATATATATGTAAATATTATATATTATACATATATATATATATTTATTTGTTTATTTATTAATTAAAAGCTATTCATATTTGCATATACATAAAATATACATAAATATACATATACATATATATTTATTTACATATATATTCACATGTGAATATATATGTGTATATAAATGTGTATATGTGTATAAAAATGTATGTTCAACTTGATGCATGCAAGTGCATCTATGTGTGCGTGTGTGCATGTCTCTCTCTCTCTCTCTATCTCTCTCTCTCTCTGTCTTTCTTTTTTCCTTTTTCTTTTTGACAGCTTCGCTAGGCAAGGAAATGCAATTTCTCCCCTGCTAGATCTTCCGGAACCAGACGCGCACGCGGACACACACACACACACAAAATAGCGGCCAGCGGGAAAACTTGTAATTATTGCCGGACACTAGTATTGGTATGCGTTTTTTTAGCTTTCCCAGGCAATGCTTTGATATCGGCGCGCAATGTTTGGAAATGCAAACAAGGGAAAAACAACAACAACAACAACAACAACAACAACA